>CATIWQ010163774.1:0-13398 GCA_949673415.1 Euphorbia schlechtendalii | reverse complement strand
TATATATTATACATATACTTTCTTAATTTATTCCAGACCCTTAAACACATTTATTTAGATCCTTAAAAATATTTTAAGCCTTTAAATTTTCTCTTTGAAGCTTTTAAATATTTTTTTGCGGTGCTAAATATTTATTTAGAGTCCAAAATATTTTTTTCGAGGAGAGCTCCCATTTGAAGATCATTTGAACAATCGAAACTTATGTGATTCAAGGATAAAATTCCGAAAAGCCATCATCATCGAACGCACGAGCTGGTACAAAATCTCGTGCTCAGAGTTGCCCCTCATGTGATCACTACTAGTTGTGTAACCAGTATGATCACACGAAATGGGGTGGAGGGATTGAAAATATACCTGACCTGTAGGGTTGTTCACTTCTTTATCCTCAATTAGTGATGACATGGACCTTCCTTTCTTGGCACTGTGCCATCAAGGGATTGTCCGTTTCTTTCTTCAGAATCCCTTGGTGCTTGATGCCCCTTGCGGGCGGGTCGATCGTTTCTTTCTACGGTGTCCGTTTAATAAGCAGCAACCATTTCTTTCTTCGGTTGTAGTCATTGTGTGCCCCTTGTGAGTTGACCTTCAGTTGGCTTTAACCGTTGGAACTGCCGGAGCAAGTGCCTGAATCCATTTCAAAGGCGACCCTTGGTGGAGGGATATCCAACCATTGCTTTCTTCGATTATGTTTCTTTAGTAGGATGTTGACTTGTTTCCTATGACAAATTAGAAAAAAAAATATATTGTTAATACATTTTATGATGCATGTTTTAATTATTTGATTGAGTTTATGCGAAGCTTAAATTTTTTCCCCTTCAATCAAAAATTAAAACATGATGAAGAAATGAGTTTAATGAAAATTCGGGGATGTCCCGAAAATCGCTCCATTTTTTAGGAGGCTTTTGTGATGTTTCAATGTTTCTTGAACAAGGCATAAGTAGGCTTGAATTGAGTCTAGGCTTGAGTGAGCCATCATCCTTCTTGGCGTTTGCAAGTTCCTCAAGTAGAGGTGGAGTTTCTTGTTTACTAAGAAGGTGTTACCCTAGCTTGTCATCGTCTTTACCTGTAAATGACGTGATGCAAATGTAATGCATGACTTTGTACATGAACAATATATATCATATGATGTATGTTTATCTATCGTAAGTGTTGCGGGCTTCATTCATTAAAGAGCCTTTTCTTGTGCTAGTGCATGGTTACCCCTAGGATTTGTCTTGTTGGGGATTCCATGGATGACATCCTTAGAGTGACAACCATGGGTTCGTTGAATCAGATTCGAGTTCAGAGCTTGAATTTGGTTTGAGATAGATCAAGATGAGTTATTGACCTCGTATTGTGGCGGTGATGATCGCTTGGAAGCTATTTGCCTAAAGTGTTGGAGGTATATGATGTTATGTACCATTCTAAGGAAGAGATGATGAATTTGATATTTCTTTGGTCCTAACTTTTGTACAGACCACCCTTACGGGTTTTCAATCTATCGAACCTTGTTTTAATTTTTACCTGACCCGCCTTTTCAGGTTTTCAATCCAGCAGACTCATTTTTCATTCTTTTACTTTTTCATTTTTTTAGATGTTTACTTGTGATATTCTACCATTGACATGCAAGCAATCAAAATAAGCATATGCGTAAAGATTCAGCAAAAATGACAATTCATTGATGAACTTAAGGGGTATAAATGTTTCAAATGATTTGACTCCTGCTATTAATTAGCCCTTTCAGGTTTTCTAACCGATGTGGTTCTCTCAACGTCCTAAGTTTTGCCTGAGCCACCCTTTTCGGGTTTTCAACTCAGTTGACTATTCTTTTTGTGTTTCGAAAAGAGGCCTTAATTTTTGCTCAACTAACAAAGTCTTAATTGACAAACTAATTTATTTTTTATTTGTATTGCTTTTTACTGATTTATTTCTTTCACCTATGCTTGATAGCAATGTGCCATTCTTGGTTAATTTGATAGATCAGCTATCGTCCATGTCCACAACTTCAGTTGTTTGTCTCGCTCAATGTTTCTGATTGATTGGTTAGTGCTCATGTTACTTCGCTAGCTTGAGGCATATGTGATGATAAGTCTTGATCATCAAGTTTCCTTTTGAGTTCAATTGTTTTCCAACAATAGGTGATATGTCGAAGATCAGATCTGATAGCTTGATTCGTCGATGGTGAACGGTTTTCGTTCAATGACATTCCTTCCACAATGTAGTTATCGGCCTATAAGTGTTGGTTGCCTATATGATGAAGTTGTTGACATGTGTAATAATTTGACCCCTTCTTTATGTCTTTGAAATTGTATTGGTTGTTTGACTTCAATTTGCCTTGTTGACGTTTTAGCCTTATACTGGCTTTGATCATTTTGATCTTCGTTTGACTAATTTAGCAATTGTGGATGTTTCATGCTTGGCAATCTATCTATAAATCTTACATCTTTGTAGGATGCTATCACACATCTTCTAAGTACATGTGTTTATCTCTCACTTTCTCTCTAGAGTCAAATCATTTGAATTGATCACAATTGTGGGGAATCTGATAAGTGTATAGCTACACTTATCATCATGATATTTTCAATCATAAAATGATATGGTTTAGAGTCATTGTAAACTTCATATAAAAGATTTCACATGGTATGTAGTTATATTTTTTATGTAAGTACAGAAACTAGGTGAATCTTGGGAGTGAAATGATCAAAGATGGAATTCTATGTAAAAAGAGTGAAAAAGGTGCAAAAAGAAGTGTGGAACATAAGGAAATGGCTTAGGATCGAAGCTGTTAAAGATTAGTAGAGTTGCATAGAAGAAATATGAAGAAAAGTACATTTCACGATCCTGATATCCATTCGCAGTCGCGACTTGTCACACTTCATAAGCAGAAAGTTGTCAACCATTAGTCACGATCGTGATATGTAATTCGTGATCGCGACTTGTGATGGTTATTGGTTAACTCTTTTCAATTACCAACTCCCAGATAAGAATGATCAACCGGCATCAACTGCCAAATAAAAAGACACCTCTTGGAAGTTGTCCAATCACAAAAAGGTACCTTTCCATTGTGGATAAGGATGAATCTTTACATCTAATCATAATGAAGTGATGTAACCCTTCACCAATGGATATAACTCTTTGTTTAGATAGACGTAACCCTTCATACTCTATAAATAGAGTCCCAACCCAACCATTTTCACGGAGAGAGAGAGAGTGCATGGTGAACAATGTATAGTAGTGTGCGTGTATAGATAGAGAGTGAAAATATATATAGATTTCACTACGTTTAAAGTTGTACTGAGAAAAATGTATGAGTGATTCAATTCTTATTTCGATCACTAGATTTCACCACTTATTCGAGCGATAGTTGTATGAGTGTAATTGCAAAGCACTTATCAATAAAAGTTTATGTTCTTTAACATTCATTTGTTCGATATTCACAAAGAATGGCATCCTAGCGGAGGTTTTGTACGAGTCGAGACCGAATTCAAAGTAGACGCAGAATTGTGAGAATTGACGACTCCCATTAAAGAGTGGATACGGTTTGATCAACTTTAGCTTTCACTTGCATACCTTACAACTTTACTTCATTTTCTACTTATACTTTCTATTTTGAAATTTATGATATATCTATGTTTCATAATGAGTATTTCATCTTGCATCATTTATATTAATCAAGTTATATACTTTTGAGTTAACTTTAAGAGTGATTTAGGGCTTAACAAGATTGTGTATAATCACTGGAACTGTGATTATAATGTTGTTTAGTGAGATAACATTTTTGGAGTGGTAACTTGCTAAATATGGTTATGTGAGAGCGACTTGTACTAAGCATAGTAATATTGTTGTCCAGGTTCTTATAAGTGTCATTATTCATTTACCCTATATCTAGAAAAGTCATTTCATGTGTTGCTCTGTTGTGAATCATTGAATATTTGGGCTTCTAGAACCGTGTTTGTTGAAGTTATCTAGTGTATGAAATCTTCTTGATGATTTTGCATGTTTTTCTCTAATATACTTGTTCTTAGGAAATATTTATATAATTTACATCTTCTCTAATCTGTTCATGCATCTGTCTATTCTTCAGTCTACCATCCAAACCATCCAAACCCTCCAATACAGATTATCTTGTTTCTTTTGTTTCATAACTCTAATTGGTCGTGAGAATCGAATTCCTTCCCTGTGGGATCGATATCTTTTAAAACTACATCGAAACTGTATACTTGCAATGGTCATCTTTTTTCTATTTGATAAGCGGTGTTTACAATACCTGTTCGTATTTTGAACTTTTATCTTATCGGTAGAAAAGTGGGGAATAATGTTTCTTGCACCGTTACCGAATATAAGCCTATTGGAACAAGTATATTCAAAATCTTGTGATCAAGTTTTTGGCACCATTGCCGGGGAAGGCAAGTGCGTTCTTAAAGATAAAATTGCTTGAGACTACGGTACATTTTTACATTTTGTTTGTATTTTACTTTATATATGTTTGTTATTGTATTTTGTTTTGTGTTTAAAATGTTTGCTCACATACATTGGGATAAGTTTTTTGGTGATTACATGATTGATAACTTTATTGATACATGGGTAGATGAAATTTGTCAAGTTACATCTCATGAAGAGTTAAAATCTGAATCCCTTGAAAATTTAGAATATTCCTCTGAAAATGACAAATTATTTAGAGAAGAAGATCCTATAGCACCTTCTATAGATAAACCACCCTTAGTATAATTGAAGCAATTGCCTAGTCATTTGAAGTATCCATTTATAGGAAGCAACAATACCTTACCCATTATCATTTCTAGTAAGTTATCTAATTTGCAAGAAGAAGCATTATTGGAGACAATAAAGGGTAGAATAAGGAGTATTGGTTGGAAAATTTCCGATATTAAAGGGATTAACCCTAATATAGTGATGCATTCTATTAATTTGGAAAATGATAGTAAACCTACGATAGAAAGGCAAAGAAGCTTAAATCCTCACATGAAGGAAGTTATTAAAAAAGAGATTATTAAGTTGATAGATGCAGGAATTATCTATCCAATTTCAGATATTGAATGGGTCAGTCCTATTCAATGTGTTCCGAAAAAGGGATGTATTACTGTAGTTCCAAATGAAAAAGGTAACTCAGTTCCTACTAGGACAACAACTATATGGAGAGTTTACATATATTACAGAAAATTAAGTGTAGCCACTAGGAAAGACCATTTCCCTTTACCATTTATAGATCAAATGTTAGAAAGGATATCAAGTCATGCATTTTACTATTTTTTTGATAGATTCTCTAGATATTTTCAAATTCATATTAGGCCAGATGACCAAGATAAAACCACTTTTACATGTCCATTTAGTACATTTGCTTATAGAAGAATGCCTTTTGGGTTGTGCAATGCTCCGGCTACTTTTCAAAGGTGTGTTTTGGCTATTTTTAGTAAGTATGTGAAAGATATTATGGAAGTTTTCATGGTTGATTTCTCTATATATGGAGATTCTTTTGAGAGATGTCTAGAAAATTTAGATAAAGTAATTGCTAGATGTGAGGAAACTAATTTGGTATTAAATTGGGAGAAATGTCATTTTATTATTAATGAAGGGATAGTTTTAGGTCATAAGATAGATGAGAAGGGAATTCATGTAGATATAGTGAAAAACGAGATCACTAAGAAATTACCTCCTCCCATAAATGTTAAGGGAATAAGATCATTTCTAGGCCATGCTGGATTTTACAGAAGGTTTATTAAGGAATTTTTGGTTATAGCTAAGCCTTTAAATAAATTATTAGTTAAAGATGTGAAGTTTGATTTCTCTGATGACTGTTTAAAAGCCTTCAACACTTTAAAACAAGCATTAGTTTCAGCACCCATAATTGTTAAACCAAATTGGTCTCTACCATTTGAATTGATGTGTGATGCTAGTGATGTTGATGTTGGTTGTGTATTAGGTGAAAGGTATGAAAAGAATTTGCATGTAATTTATTATGCAAGTCACACTTTGTTTTCTTCACAATTCAATTACACTGCCATTGAAAAAGAGATGTTAGTAGTCGTATATGCATGTGACAAGTTTATATCATATTTGATTGGGTCTAAAGTAATAGTTTATACAGATCATGTTGCTTTGAGATATTTGTTTGCTAAGAAAGATACCAAACCTAGATTAATTAGGTGGGTCCTTCTTTTACAAGAGTTTGATTTAGAAATAAGGGATAAAAAGGGAAGTGAGAATACAGTAGCTGATCACTTATCTCATTTAGAAGATGATAAGGGACCTATAGGTCAAACTGGTGATATTAATGAACTTTTTCCAATTGAAATGTCTGTTAAACATACAATTAGTCCATGGTATGCCGACTTTGCAAATTATTTGGTTACGCATACTTTATCCTCTGATTTAGATTCTAATGGTAAGAAAAAATTTCTTAAGGATATTAGATCATTTATGTGGGATGACCCTTATTTGTTTAAGGTATGTGCTGACGGTATTATTCGCAGATTTATAGATGATACTAACTTTTATTCAATTTTAAGTCATTAACATGATAACGTATATGGAGGACTGTTGGTCCGTAAACTAGCAGATAACAATAGCAGAGGGGTGTGAATGCGTAAATTGGATTACTTTTTAGACCTTTTTCAATTAAAAGTTAACTCAATATGGTTTTTATATGCGTGCTGAGTATGTGTGCTGAGTGCGATATAAAAAAGTATAAACTGCTCAGCTCAGCTGGCACAGTTTATCTACAACCTTTAACTGAGTAAAGATTACTTAGTGCGAGTTGGATAATAAGCAAATAAACGATATGAGAGAGATGAATGAGTAAGAAGCTGATGAAGCTAATCGCTTAGAGTTAGAATGATTACACCTGAGAATTTATCCTGGTTCGACCCCTAGCCTACCTCCAGTACCCGGATACCGTCTCTGAGCTTTAATCCACTAGTGGTTCGTTCCTTCAATAGGCGGAGAAGCCTTTATAGTGGGTAGACTCTATTACAAAAAGTTCCTCCTTTCTAACTACCGCTCAAACTCAATTTGGGTACCCTTCCCAAACTAACACTCAAGATAAATATAATATAGCAAATTGAATTCAACTTATAATACGTTGAATCCTTACAAGGTTAATCCTATGAGTGATTCTCTCTATTACAAACTGATAGATCTATTGATTGTTTGCTTATTGCTTGCTAGTGAATTTCTTAAAAGTAAAAAATATTTTCGCAAGGTTTTGCTCTTAGGAAATTCAAGGTGAGTCACCAAGTTTGAATGTCTGCTTTAGTCTACTATTTATGCTGTAGATCTTTGAGAAGTAGCCATTGCAAACTTTGAGGATATCGTAGATTTTTAATTTCTAATTTCAATTAATCTTTCAAATCTTCCCGTTAGAGATAGATTATAGGACGTATAGAAATAGGAATTGAACATTGTGGTGCGATTTGTTTCCATTTCCAAATTCTCATTTTTCTTCAAGCAATCTGGATCTTTGAGAAATTTGTGCTCCAAGGCAACGTAGCGTCTTTCCGTTGCATGACTTTGATAACATTGCGAGATGTGCGCGGAGATCTTTGATACGTGACGCATTTCACAGGATTATTCCTTATTCTCTGATTCAATTGAGGAATTTCTGACACTTTGTACAGCCACATTTAATGTTGTGAGGACCACAGGAATCTCTATTAATTTCAGAGTCTTTTTTTCTTGAAAAATAACAGTGGAATATTATGTTCCTTCATAGACAGTGTTAGTAGCATACATGTCATGGTAATAATCAATGCCACAAAAACTGTTACTTTTGGATAAGTAATATTGTAACACAACATGAGCTAAGTGATGATAACTTTAACTATATAGTACTCACCACAGATTTGGGTTTTCCTAAACTAAGTAAAGGAATTTTTTGTGTTCAATTAACTTTTACTATCCCATATTGATTGCTATCCCCAAAACTTTTGAGTACTATGAGGTATTATTAACTTGGGTTCTACAATCTCCCCCATTTTAGACAAATAGCAAACTAAATGGTAGAAGAAGATAATTGATAAGTTTAGAGTTATCAGATTACCTGAAAGGAAAGTAAGAGCTCCCTTTGGCTGAGTGACTTTCCTTGGTCAGCTTAAGCTCCCCCATACTGAGTGAGTCTTTTCTTTAAGCAGCTCAGCTCCCCCATACTTTGGGATTTCATCTTAGTTTGGCTTATCTTCAATTTCTCTTATATTTTCCTACATAGATATGCTAGATATACTGCATAAAATATACTTAGCAATAGTAAGAAGATCTTAACTTGAGGTGAAAAACTTGTATTTTATTAATTAAGGAACTTAGTCAACACATAAAATATGTCCTGAACAAAAATTACATTAAGTCCTATTACAAGTTTTCATTCGACTACTTAGAACTAGCCTAATGCTTATGAGCTGAGGAAGAAGAAGATCCGTGCTGCATTGCCTTGTCCTGATTTGCTCTTAATCTTTACTATGGATCCATATGCCTTGGAAGAGATCCCTTGTTAAGGTTTTTCATTCTGGCAGCATCTTCAACTACTTTCTCCCCCTTTGCTATCTAGCCTTGAACAATTTGATCTAGGCAGACATTAAAGGTGTCGAGAGTAGCTTGGAGGCTTTCTTACTGGCCAATGATTGTAGGGGAAATCTCTTGCTCGAGTTACTCCTTGCCCTTGGTAGAGAGGAAATATTGATCATTCAACTCACTCAACAGTAGATGGTGACACCTGGAGAGATGGGAAATCTGATCAAAGCCCTAACTTGTGAACTGTTGAAAACACTGTAGTAAGCCCCGGAAGTCCATTGCTATCACTGCAATCTTCAGCTTTGATTCAATATCATAGATTTTTTGGTAGATGGCGGCCACATTTTTGGAAGTGAATTCTATGTCCTTGCCATCCATCTCTCCCAGTCTCAATAGGGCATCAATCTTCTGCAGCATGTCATGCACTTTGGATTTTATCTCATCAAGCTTAGTGTGAACTGAAAATCCATTCTTTGGGCAAATAGGCTCGCTTGGAGGCATATTGAGCATAGGCATGTTAGGAAAGATTTTTCCCATCACGGAAATAAGAAATTTTTGTGAAGAAACAACTTTATTCGTGATGTGATATGTGATCTCCCTTTGAATTGTATCCATTTTGTTGCTGAGAGACGCTAGATTACTGATAGGGGCCTTATCCAACTTGGAAGAGATGTTCTCCAACAGCTTTAAGACTAGGTCTTTCTTTTTATCCTAAACAAGTAGGAGCTTGGACTCTTTCTCCACAAGCTTCACAATGCTATGGCTGATATCCTTGGTAGTTGTCACCTCTTTGGTGAGGTCTTCAATCTTGCAATCGTTAAGCCTCTTTATTTTGGCTTGTTCCTTCCCGAGTTCAAGAATCTGTGTCACTTGAGTAGCCATGTTGGTACTCAAGAGACTCAGCTGCTCAGTAGTAGCATCCACAATACCCTTTATCTTTCCTATGATAGAGTTTGCTAACATAGTAGACGCGGGGATAGATGCAATAACTGCCCCAAGCTAGGTTGCAAACTCCATTGACCTGTTTAGAATCAAAGCCATCTTATCAACTGAGCTTTTGGCACTCTCTTTTGCCATGTGATTTCGAATAACCAACAGGCTGCCCTGGATTCTCTCAAACTCCTCAAAGTAAAGAGAATCACTAGGCACACTTGTGTGCTGTTCAAATTCTGGCAATTTTGCCATTAGCTTAGAAGATAAGTCCATCAATTCTTGAGTCAGTAGCATTTTGCTTACTGCTCCATCTAACTCAGCATCAGTCCTGAGTGCTGGAAATTGCTTTCTAGAAAACTCACGGATCTGAGTGAGGAAAGATGTGTCAGCCATTAAGACTTTCTACTAGATTTAGGTGCTTCATGGGCTGTAAAATTTGCCTTAGCAACCTGATAACTTACGTTTCCCTGCTGAGCGTAGTTCTCAGTATTGGGAACTTCCCTAACCAGATGGGTTAAGGGGGTAGTGGATGGGTTTGAAGAAGTGGTAGGTGTATTTAAAGAAGAAGGGATTGGTTTGAGAGGAATAGAAGGTACAATGGCTTGAGAAGGAATTTGGTGAGAACGTATAGGAGATTAAGTTGCAGTGTTATGTACTGAAGAGGGAAAAGAATCTTGATTATCAAAGGGTGAAGAGATATGGATGATTGGTGATTTCTTAGATGAGGAGGAGGAGGAAGAAGAAGAAGAAGAAACATATATTTTCTGTGTGTCAGGATCTATAGGAATAGATCCTGAGGGGTTGATAGAATTTATAGGTGAAGGATTTACAAAAGAAGGAGAAGGGGTAGGATATTTATTTACCTCTGGGTTAGCCGTTTGATCCAAGGATGGATCAGCCTGAGGTTGCTCAAGTTGAGGAGCGAATTCCTCGACAGGAGTGAAACTGGGTTTGGGGATGCTAGGTTCCTGAGGACCACATTCCTTGATAATGGGATTGACGGAGTCCCCAGCACCTTCCTTGCTTCTCACCACCTGCACATTTCTTGGCAGTGGCCTTATGGTGGAGGAGCGCTTACGCTGAGTGTCCTTCATCTTGGAAAAATAATCCTTCCATGTTCTCAGCTGCATTGGACACGTCCTAGTCCTCTACCTTGAATTTCTTGGCCTCATCCTACACCTTAGTAGAGTTTGAGACTACCATTTTGTGCTCTCTTTAGTGCAAGGATACTGGCCTCCACTTCATCCTCTTTCTCCTTAGCTAGCACAGCTTCCAGTCTTGCATCCGCTTCTCTTTGAACGCGGGTTTTTGCAACCATCTTCCTTCACTGGTGCTGAGCAGGAGCTTCATTGGACTTGGCTGGACTCTTCCCCTTGGCCTTAGAGGAAGCAGCCTTCTAAACTGTGGAGGAGATGGCAAAGATCTTCTCAAAGATGGTGCAGCCACAGGTACTACTATTGGTATGCACTTCTGCTTTCGCTTTTTTTATGCCTTGGAATACCTAACATGCACCTGATTGTAGGTCAACTTGCTAAAGTGAGACATCTCCAGCTTCTTCTTCATTGGCAGAATTGATCTATCGGACTCCCCCAAAAACTCACCCAAGTTAACTTTCACTGCCCTCATTATCTCATATATGAGATAACCATAGTGATAGACGGTATTCACTTTGGTCAGGTGATGAAGTATCAACAATGGCCAATTAAGTTTCTTACCCTCTACCATATGCTTGACCACACAACTTTCAAAATAGGTGTAGCTAGTCAACGAGCCAGTCTTTGGCAGCAACAACTTTACTACCAGCTCATGACACATCCTGGCTTCCCAAGACATCCCGCTAGCAGCAACCTCCGTAGACACATAATTTGTGGGGTGTTCCCAATCTTCAGGAATAAGAACACCATCTTCATCACCAGATCGCCGGAGCTGAGTACCTGAATTAGGCATATTGAGAATGCTCCCAATGAGCCTAGTATAAATCAGCGTCATCTTGCATGCACACTCCATCATCAAGACATCATTGAAACCTTCAATAGTATATAGATAGGTGTAGAAGGCTCTCATGAGACCTATAACTACTGGACCCTCCATCTTCAGAAAAACACTAAGTCACTGCTGTTTGATGAGTCTGTGCATTATCTTGTTCAGCAGTAAACCTTCATAGTCAACCTCATAAACTGGACCAAAATCTAGGTTATCTTCCCAAGCAATTTTAGAGATACGGATTCCCACTTTTAAAGTAATCTTCTCCATTTTTCCTTGATTATCCACCACAATCTTCATCACGGTGGTGCTCTTGAGTCTGTAAGTGGTCTCGATTCTTGCCATTTGAAATTGAAAGTTATAGAGAATGAGAGAATTTGAGGGAATGAGAATTAGGGTTCGAATGCTCTAAAGGTTTTGAAATCGCCAAAGCAAGTAATCTTCCTTCTCTTAACTGATCATCTTATATAGGCAGAAACCCATTTTTAGGGGATACGTGTCAGAATCTTAGCTTAAGATGGATAATTAACGCTGAGATTAACATCTAATGAATCGCCTCAGTAAAACGGTGAGTTTAGACAATGACTGTTCCAATTCTATTCCGCGTCATTTGAAAACATAGAAATTTGAAATTTAGTCGAGAATAGTAACTCACACAGTTACTTAGAAAATTTAACGGCATTGTCCACGTGTCCTCACATACTTGATTTCCAATACTTAGCCAAAATTCTGATAATTTCTATCTTCTTCATCATTGAGGATTTCCCATACCAATCATTAGTGTACTGAATTGTTCCTTTGGTAAAGGCTGGTGAAAATGTTAGCACGCTATTTATCTGATGGAAAAAATTCTAACCTGACATCTCCTCGTAGCACATGATCTTTGATGAAGTGATGCCTAATGTTGACGTGCTTCATTCTCCCATGCTGGACTAGATTTTTAGATAAATCAATTGCACTCTTGTTTTCGCACATGACCTTGAGACAATTTGACTTAATTCCATAATTTTCCAGTTGCTATTTTATCTAAAGGAGTTGAGCTACGCAACTTCCTACTATCATGTACTCAACTTCAGCTGTACTCAGCGTAACTGAAGTTTGCTTCATGCTATACCAAGAGAGAAGACATTCTCCAAGGAAGTGGCATCCTCCTATTGTACTTTTCTTGTCCAGCTTATCCCTTCCATAGTCTTTGCTGATTAAGAAATTAGTCAGCCTCTCATACCATGCTCTTGGGGACTGCTTTAATTCGTAAAGGGCTTTCTTCAGTTTGAAAACATGCTCTAGATTTTTCACATCTTCAAATTCTAGAGGCTGGCGAACATATAATTCTTCTTGAATGAATCCATTTAAGAAAGCGCATTTAACATCCATTTGAAATAGTTTGAAATTCATATGAGATGTAAAAGCACAAAGAATTCGAATGGCTTCAAGTCTGGCTACTGGAGCATAGGTTTCATCATAGTCTATGCCTTCCTACTAATTGTAGCCTTGAGCGACAATTCTGGCCTTATTCTTGACAATAATGCCATCTTCATCAAGCTTGTTTTTTAAGACCCATTTGGTGCCAATTATTGATTTTCCTTTAGGCTTAGGAACTAGATCCCAGACATCATTATGTTTAAACTGATCCAGTTCCTCTTGCATTGCAATCATCCAATAGTCATCTCCTTCTGCATCTTCAAACTTCTTGGGTTCGATCAATGATATGAATGCTGGATGACTCATCATACGGCTTAGCTGTTGTTCACCACTTTTCTACAAATAAGTTTAATAATTTATTTGCAAGATTTGGCTATATATTAATGGAGCCAAAAACATGTTCTCATATAGTATAGATGTTGTTATTACCTCTTATCAAATAGAAAAATGATGATAACTACAAGTATACAGTTGCGATGTAGTTTAAAAGATATCGAACCCACAGGGAAGGAACCAAGTCTAAAGATCAATAAGGAAGACAGAATAAAGAAAATAAAATAGATTTGA
>CATIWQ010163745.1:0-11686 GCA_949673415.1 Euphorbia schlechtendalii | reverse complement strand
AGATTTGAACACATTGTCGTAGCTTAAGCAACTTTCATTATATTTTTACTTTGTTATGATTCAAGAAACGTTCATAAATCCTTGAAATTTATTTAGTAATAATGAGTCATCGTAATGTCATACTGATGATTAATTATTTATGTGAATCTTGTATTTATGTGGGTGATTCACTTTTCGTGATTCGCTCTTTTTATTAAAAAAAGAGGATTTGGTGTTTTGTAGGTAAGCGGACGCATCAACCTAGTTGGGACGTTCGCCCCGAAATTTTCATATTTTCCAAACTTTTTCCGAAGGAAAGACACAAGGTCTCTCTAGAGGTTTTAAAAAAAAAACTTAATGTAAGCATTTGCATATGTTTGAATTATGATTTAGTCATCTTAATTTAACTTATATAAGCATTTGTGTTTGAACAAGTGCAACTTGATACGGTAGTCGCCTTAACAACACCTCACATTGGGCCAATAAAAATAAAAGAAATTATCAAAACAAATAAACAATGGTAAACAATGTACACAGGTACTCAAACTGAAAACATACTGTGTATTTTAAAATATAAAGTGAAGCAAACTATTAAAAATCTACTAGATTTTAATTTTTTAAGATACCCAATATTATTTTCAACTTGAATTTAATACCATAAATATTACCCAGTCAACATATTCACATTAAAAGAAAATGAAAATTATCTTTATTACAATAAATAACACCCATTCAACATATTCAAGTAAATATATATTTTTAGCCCATTCAACATATTTTTAGTTAACATATATTTTTATACATGTGGTAAATGGAGAGATGGTCCAAGGCTTCTGAAACTCAGGTAAATCTAGTTTTAAGGTTTTATTAAATATATTAAAATTATAATATGAATTCAAATGTTAAAGATAATGTATAAAATACAATACATAATAATAATATACATTTAATATCGTAAGTCCGCGTAGGGGAAATTTTAAAACATTGATACAACTTACCGTTGATTGTGTATATAAACCGCTCATTGTCTTGCCAATTCATCCAATACCATAAATCTTTTCTTTTCACTAAATCTAAAGCAACCTTGCTCCATGTCTTCCTTAGCACAAGATCACACAGAACAAATCTCGAGTTGTCGACGAGAGAAAGGTTGGGGTGCGATTGGCGAGCTGTACGAGTATGAAGGTTTTTGGAACCACAAAGAACTAGTGAAAGGAATAATGGCAGTCCAAGAAAACTTCGAGGCTAGACCCACAGATATATTTTTGGCTAGTTATTTGAAAACAGGTACAACCTGGCTTAAGGCTCTTGCTTTTGCCATTGCTACAAGAACTACCTTTTTGAGTAGCCCTTTGCTCACCAAGATGCCTCACGATTGCATGCCGTACTTGGAGAAGGAACTTACCACAAAATCCATAGCTAATCGTGACAACGAAATCCCACTTATCGGTACTCACATCTCTTACACCTCTTTGCCGAAATCCATCCAAGAATCTGGCTGCAAAATTGTGTATATTTGGAGGGATGCAAAGGATGTTTTTGTTTCTTTCTATTCTTTTTTCATTAAGATTTACAAATCTATGAATGGTCCCGAACCTCTTCCCTTGGTTGAAGTAGCTTTCGAGCAATTTTGTCGAGGAGTATCGCTCTACGGACCGTATTGGGATCATGTTTTAGGGTACTGGAAAGCGAAGCTCGAGTATCCAGACAAAGTATTGTTCCTAAAATACGAAGAAATGAAGAAAGATACGAGGTTTTATGTTAAACAGTTAGCGGAATTCATGGGATATCCTTTCAGTTTAGAAGAAGAAGAGAATGGAGTTGTGGAGAAGATCATTAACATGTGTAGCTTTGAAAATCTAAGCAGTCTCGAGGTGAATAAAACTGGTAAGTATCGGCCAAATTCAATTCATGCAATTAATAATGATATATTTTTCAGAAAAGGTGAGATTGGAGATTGGAAGAATGTGTTGACACCCGAAATGGGAGCTCGCCTGGATTCTATTATGGATAACAAATTATGTGCTTCTGGCTTGCTTAAATAGATAGTATTTGTCTATTCAAAATAACTTATGTTTTTCCTCTGTATAATTTTTACATCTTAGTTATTTCTAGATCTCCTTTTTTTTGTATATGTCGAATAAAACATAAATTAAAGTTGCAATAAAAATAAGAAGAAAAGGGTTTAAGAATTTGATTTTCCCTTGTGAGCTCTATATTTAGAGCATAATGTAATTTCATGTATGTGTGTGCTTTATATGTATTTGTATTTCCAATAATATGATCAAATGAATTGCAGCAATTTATTTATTTTCTTCGCTAGGTTTCCACCTTAAACGCTGTTTTTTCCCTTCTTTTCAACATCCTTGCTATGATTGTAATCCAGTATGTGTAAGTCTCCTCATTAATACTACATGAACTAAATGAGAAATATTTCCGCGTTCACATTGATGATCGGGATGATGATGTTGGGTTCGATTTGATGAGGTTGATTGCTAGGAATTCAAAGATATGTATCACTTGTTGGCCAAGGTAATCACTGAAAGTTTTGGTTCTACAAATCTCTTTCAAATGAAAGTTGAGTCAGGAAATCCGAGTTCTATTTATATAATGAAAAAGAAATATAAACAACAATGGAGAAGGCAAAAATGAAAGGGGAAACAAAAATAATATGAATTATAGCCCATCACAAGCTAAAACATGAAATAAACAAGGATGATGAGTACTATATAAATGCCGTAGATTGGTCTTTAAGAGAAGAATCAATTAATTTTGTATTTGATAGGTTCAACATCAATTATATGCTCACTCAATTTATTTAATCCAACAATTTAAAAATCTACGGATTCTCTACATTGATTAAGAGAAATCACGTACTTTGAAGGAAAGGAATTTGAACCTTACTTATATTGATAGCAATTCTTTCATGACTTGGATGTGGAGAGCATTAACAGAAGGACCGTGGTTTTAAGAAAATGTGAGAGTAAATTGCATATAAAGGTACTGCATTTGCAATAACATTTTGTCACATTCCAATTCAAATTTTGGAATTAAGTAATGTGAGTTATTTATAAAGGCTGCCTATTATTTTTAAAATTGAGTAGTGCCAGTTTGTAAAGGCTAGTATCTAGCTAGTTACTACTTTTGTAAATTCATTTTCATTTCTATGAAGTGGATTAAGTGATGTACTTATTCACCCTAGCCTTTTAATTTTTTGTAATTAACGATTTTCTCTCATTGAGATTTTAATTTAATGAAAAGAGAGATATGTATTTTATAAGTAAGCGATCACATCAATCTAGTTGGGACGATCATTCCGAAATTTTCACTATCCCAAACTTTTTTTGATGGAGAAACGCACTGTTCCTCCAAAGGTTTTTCAAAAAATAATAAAGATTACCTAGTTTTTTTACAGGTCCCGATTTTGTACCATTTTTAACCCCATCCATTTACTTTTAAAATTTGGAGGTCCAAGTTTCAGAATACTCCCTATTCTGTATAATTTACAGAATAATGCAGGCTTAGAAAACAATATGTCATAAATTTTCTTCAATAAATTTGAAATAATCTTGATAGCAGTTAGGAATTGTTTGCTTATGGTTAATTAGGTTTCTTTAATAGCATCACAAGGTAGCATGAAAACTCTCCTTAGACGCTCCGGGGCGGAGGATTGGATCCATAGACCCCACCCACAATATTGATAAAGCAATATTTTGATACTATAGTTATAGACCCTACTAAAATAAAAAAGTGACCCTAAATTCACGTTAAAAGAATAACTGAAATTAAAAATAGCTATTTATCTTTTACTTTATTCATTTAATTTTCCCAATTCAAACCCATAGTCATTATGCCACTGTAATACAAAGAAGATAATATTTCAGTTTATCATTTTTATATAATTATGTAAATAAATTTAACCTTAACTTTAAATTAATATTTAATTTTTTCTTTATTACTCTCTTTAGTAGGAAAAGATTATCATATAAAGATTTTCATTAAAACTAATAAAACATTTATTACATTTTTAAATGACTAATTTTTCTCATTTACTTTATTTTAAATTTCTCTTTATTCTTAATTACTACTCCCTCTGTCTACTAAATAATATCGTTTTAACTAATTCACAACTTTTAAGATAACAATAAACCGAATGAGGTGATTTACTAATTTGCCCTTTCATAAATGTCCTACTCTATTTTCAAGACTTCATTAATATGTTTATATATTGATTCTTATATTCTTCTCATCTTATTATTGAATATTAAAATATGTTCATCTTGAAAATTGAACAAATTAATAGAGGTAGGAATGGAAAACTTAGAGAAAAAACACATTGGAAATACAAAATGACAATAAAAAATAGACATCAAAATCCATCTAAAACAACAATATTTAGTAAACGGAGGGAGCATCTAATAACTTCATTTATATTTGATCTCTTTCATAATAAAAAGAATGCCTAATTTTGCATTGATGTTTTAAATTGACAAAGAAAAAAGAAAATGAAATGTTGAATAAAATAAAAATTTTTGACATCGAATGTAATATATATGTATTTTATTTATCTAATTTCATTTATTTAATTAATAAGTTTAAACTGAGCTTACCACTCCACATTTCTTGAAATCTTTTAATTAAGACTTATTATATATTAGTACATGGATCCATGGAAAATTTCTTAGATTCGCCACTATGAAGGAGGCACGACTAACTAACATTATATAAAAAAATTTCTATTGAGTAGTACTAATGATCGAATTGATGCAAATAATTAAACAATATATTGAATATATGTATTTAGCTTAAGTAAAACAATAACATACATATAAAAAAAAGAACACAAACACTTTTTTAATTCATGAAATTCATCTACAAGTGAATTGTATGAGTTTTTCTTATCTATTAAAAATAGACACACAAATCACAATCAATTATATGTAATATAATCACACAAATTCAATTATATGTAAAAAAAAAACACAAATCAAATGATGTAAATAACACAAATCAAACTAACGTTTATCCCATTATATTTTCATTTGATTCCCAAATTTGGTTTATGGTACTTTCTTAAAAAGATCGACAAGGAATATGAAAGTAAAATACTAATTCTGAAAAATAAAAAAGTTCAGAAGTGAAGGTAGACTAATTTGAAACCTCAAAGAATAAAAAAAATAAGAGTAGAAAAAAGAATTGGAACATACTAAATCAATACGCCTCTTTGCTGGAGTCTGAGTTTCAATCCCATGCTAGCACGAGCCTACACGCCATCTCCAACCATCTCTACCAAAGTTTTCCTTGTCATATGGTGCAACATTAATATCATTGTAGTAATATTTGAAATCATAGGAAGGGCCTGAATCCCTGTACATTTGTGGGTCCGCCCCCTAGATGCTAACGTTTCCCTTATGTTTCCTATATTTTGCACTTCCGGATGTATGTTTTCGTTCAATTCCCGTTTCCGTGCTCTGTAGTCACAACAATAACATAATAAGGCTGTTACTACAAATAAATATATATGACAAAAATAACATAATATTATCCATAAAATCATGAACTAAATACATAAAATAATAAATTACAATTAATGGAAACACTTGAAAAGAAAATTATCACAAAACTAAATAAGATTTAAGCCAGAAAATTGTCACACAACTAAATAAGATTTAAGCCAGAAAATTATCACACAACTAAATAAGATTTAAGCCATAACTCATTTATATGTATGGAAACATAGACAATGACGAAGTAATAAATTCAAGGAGAAGAAGGGGAAGGAGTAGAAAGAAACGGAATGGAAGGAAATGGAATAGTGGTGGGAAAGTTGGCATTTTTGGAAATGGAGGAAGAGAAACCTTTGGGAGAGTTGGCATGGTTGGAAGAGGAGGTAGGCTAGGTTTCGGCAACGATGGTTTAGTGGTTGGTAATGTTGGGTTGTGGAAGGTTTGGCATGGTTGGGATTGAAGGCAAAGGTGGCATTTGAAGAAGAATACACGCATATGCTCCAATATCGATGCTAGGAAATGAAAAAGCAAGAAGAAGAGCTAAAATGATTTTTCTCTGAATTAGCCATTGTAAGAAATTGAATTAATGTGGAAAACGATGATTTGATGTTTTGAATAAGAGAGAAATGATTTGAATTTATAGATGTTAAGTAGTTTGTTTTTGTGAGAAAATTGAAAAACATACATAGTCAACCAGTTTGTTCACTTTCCTTAACCTACTTGATCATCTTTTAAGGTTATTTTTATAGTCGGCTAACTAATTGTATGTTAAATTTTTATATTAACATTTTTTGTAAGTACTTTGCATGATTTGGATTAGGAATGGCCCTTAACTGGATTGGGCTGAGCGACCGCACATGGCTCCAAGCTTTAGAGTGTCTCAAATTGTTTCGGATTTTATACTAATATAAGAATGAATTAAAAAATAAAAATATAGATGAGCAATTCTAAGATTTAGACTGGTGGTGGCAGAGGCAACATTCCTTCACACGGGATTGCGTGTTCAAAGTTGAATTCAATTCGTTTTTTATTTGATTTCAGTTTAGGTTTTAGTTTGGTTCTACACACCCCACTATTATTGTATCTCAATTCTATTGCCCTTTTGGATAGAACGTAGAATCAGTTATAGCTATCAAATCAAATTCAATTGAATCTGAGTGCAGGATGTTCTTGCAAACACCCAACGGAGATTAGTTTGGACCCAAAAAATAAGCAACTCTATACATGTACACACACAAACTAATTTTTCCACTATTTTACATCCTTATTTTTAACATCACACTCTCTTTTTAACAGTACTTAACCAATCGTGATTATTTATTATTACTTTGTATTAATTTATTTTTATAATCAAAAGATAATAACAATATTTCATTTTGTGTTGTTGATTTTTTATTTTGTTATTATTAGAATACATCAAATTTATATAATACATACCAAGTTAAACCATACATTATAATTTTAAAAAACAAAACTATATCAATACAAAAATATCAAATTCATCTTATATTAAAATAACAACATTTGAACATTGCTCTTAAAATCCTAAAACTTAAATATGTATGATAAATAATTTTATATATTATGAATTTGAAGAAATTCAGTTATAACCGAACCAAACTGAATTTATTCGGCTCAATTTAAAACAAATCGGATATACTTCGGTTCGATTATTATTTTTCTAGCATTTCAATTTCTGGTTCAGTTTAGATTTGATTCATTTTGAACCAAATCAGATCTTGCTCACCCCTAAACAAAAGCTGTTGCAAATGGTAATTATTGGTCGTACTGAGATCATTCTTTTGTTAATTATTTTGTTACAGATAGTTATCGAAAAATATATTTAAAACTAAAAAATATGGATATGTTGGAGACTCTCCCTAGTCATATCTCCATTCTCGAGGCAGAAGCTCTTTTTATAAGAGAAGCGTTATCATGACTTAGGAACTTAGGCTATTCGCATATTGTGATCGAGATGGATAATCAATTTTTCTATAATCTTTTAGTTAATATGGAGGTTGGCTTTTCTTATCTTTCTTCAATTAAGGATTGTAAGGCTCTTTCTCGAGCTTTTGTTTTGTGCTTTTTAAGTTGGGTCGAATGTGATACTAACATTGTTGCTCACTCTTTGGCTTGGACCGCTATTTTGGATGGGGTAATATGGACTTGAAATGATCTCCCACTTTTTTGTGTTGCCCATCTTCATTAATCTATTCAATCTTCTCTTAAAAAAAACTAATATCAATCCAATTTATTTTAATAATTAAAATGTGACCAATTAACTAACCAACAAAATTACTTGTTACAAATAATATCTTGTTGTTGCATGATTGAAAATATAAGGTTTAAGCTATCAAACACAAAAATAATTGACATATGTGAAAAGCCCAATTTATACCATTTATTTACTACACTTTATTCTTTTTTATTTTCGATTTGAGATTTTTCTCACATCTCCTACACTCTTGACTCTCAAGTGCAATTGAGCATGGATCATTTGTCACTTGTAAAACATTCATTGCCCATTTTTCTAAGGCTGAAGGTAATCAACATGCTAATTTTTCTCTGCTTACCTAAACTCCATCATGACTTTGTTTATGGACAAAAGATTTTTATTGCTCTCAAACCTTCTTTTACTCTAATACCATGCATGTAAAGAATCTATAGATTTCTAGAGTGTTGGGTTTGATAGTTGAGAACATATAAGTAGAGTTAATTAAGCTCATCTAATACAAAATCATTCTACACCAAAATTTGAGCTTAGGCCCACTTTTCCATCTATTAAATTTCATTAGATAAATGAAGCTATCATTATTTGAATCATTGAAATCTAGGTCAAAGAGGCTCTGATGTCATAAATAATGCTCTAATAGATAAGATTTACTCATATATTTTATATTATTTGTGGCATCATGAAACCATTTAACCCAAAAGATTAAGCTGATGGTTAAAGAACAACTCAACCGTAACTTTTATATTATTCCTAACATCCTGCAAGGGAATGCCCTAAAGCAGATATAACGCAAACTCATTCTATCATTTGATGAAATTAATTCAACAAACAGAGTTACAAGATTTGAACTATTGACCTCTTGGTTCAAGTAACTCTGATATTATATGCCATGAAAACCGTTATATACATAAAAAAACATTGTATTCTTTGGTTGATTTTTTTTCTTTTTTTTCGATAAAATTTTGGGGGTTGAATTGCTTTGTTAGGTAGGTGAACGTAAAAACCTAGTTGGGATGTGAGCCTCGAATTAACACCCATCATCATTTTCATTAAAAGATACGCTCCAATTCTTTTTCAGCTAATATTACATTTAAAAAAATGAAAATTCCATCAAATCTCCGTCTATAATTATCTCAATAATGAAATAATTCAGAAAAAAGCTAAACTTATTTTTAAACAATTAGTTAATTATTGTATGCTTTATTAGAAAATCATACATATATCAACATTATACAAACTTATCAATTATTCAATAGTGAAAACCATTTGGTTATTCAACTATACAAAGATTTCTTAGCGGTACATAATTTTTCTGTGTAAGATTAGGGATAGGAAGAAAAGAGCGAGGGTAGCGTGCATCCCTCAATGAGCCACTACTTATGTAACATCACCCGAAATGATGGCCATACCATAAGGGACGCTGCTCTTCCAGACTCCTAAAAATCCTCCTAACATTTCATTAATAAATGAAAAGAAAATTGGAACAAAGTGTCAGACAAAGAAACAAGTGGATGACCATCCCAAACTAAGATAAGCTGCCACTAATACAAGAAAAAAACTAAACTAGTTGAATCTATAGTTCACTCTATTCATTCTATCATGAACATAAAATGACAAACAAAAATTCAAAACTATGTCACATGTCTTGGTGGACTGCATGATCATTTTACCATAGGCTGCTAAAGTATCTGAAATGTGATTTCCTTCTCTATAAATGTGGGTTGCAAGGAGTGTGAGATTATTCATCTTGGCAAGAAAATCATTCCAAGTAGGCCGAACTAGTCAAAGAACATCCATATGCTTATTGCAAAGTAACAAAATAACATATGTCGAATCACTTTCGAGCTAAACATAACGCTAACCTCTATCATGCTCAAAATTAATTGCATAAATTGCCGCCTTTAACTTCTCAAAATTTTGGTTTTGTGAAGTCCAAATAATCTATTGCAAATGTTGTAAAAAAAGCCCAATTTGTTATGTATTAGATGAGTCCAACCCCATTCTTTTCAATGAAGCCGAGACCAGAAAAATTGGACTCAAAATTATTAAAGAAAAATAAAAATACAAAAATAAGAAAAAAAAAAATCCACAAATGCAAGTCACAAAGACCATAAAGAAGAAACATAAACTTCCAATGTAGGAAAATATTTTTCCAACCTCACTCATGTGATCACACGATTATCAAATTCAACACTCAAGACCCATTAATTCTTACAACATGTCAACCCGAAAAATTTGCTATGCCAATATAAACTTATTAAAAATATTTGAGAAATTTACACTTTTCATAAGAAACAAAAAAATGTAGCCAAGACACTAAACATCTGAATTAGTTTTACACCTTTGATGACTCTTAAACTACAAACCCGAAGAATGCTTTAAAATCAATTAAAGATGAAGAGAAAGTACCAAAAAAAATTTATAACATAATATTAGAATTTTATTGCATTAAACATTTTTTCTTTTACTCAATCTCATCCTTTTTTACTTAGTCCTGTTTTCTTACACTTCAAATCAGTTTAATGTAGCTTTTAGTAGTTAAAAAAAACATGTCTTAATTTTCTCTAAAATTTATGGTAGACAATCATTTTCCAAAAAATAAAAGAAAAAATGAAAACATACATACCATTAAATAAATCAAATGGAAAAGACCAAACACATATTCATTGCCTCCTAAACTTAGCATTAAAAGTCATGTGACAATGCAACTTTCAAGTGTTACATTTTACCCCTTTAAAATTGGAAAAGCTGATACAATTTGCCCTATACATTTCTAATTGGTTTGACTTTTTAAAAATGTCATTTTTCTTATTATTTTCTCTCTAATCAAAAGCTTACAAGTGACAATGAGAGGGCGAATTGTATCTATTTTCCAAGCTTAAGGAGGTAAAGTATAGCACTTGAAAGTTGAGAGTGATAATTGATGACTTTTTATAGCAAGTTCAGGGGTAACGTATTCATTTGATTGATATGATTTTTTTCAGGGTTTAATCATTATTAAAGCTCTTTACTCCTCCCTTAAAACGTGTCGAATTTGAGTCTCCCCAATATAATCAATTTATGTAGTCAAATGACCTTAAACACACGTATATAAAAAATTGATCATTGTCTTGACTATTCATATTGTGACCAAAAACATATTATTTTTTCTTTAACATTATGGAATCTAAAGTGAAAAATTTGATTTAAAGTGACAAAAAAATTAAATAGACATATAAAAGTGGGAGTAATAAGTTGGCTTTCTTACCGTTTAAGATTCCCTTCACATTGGACTTATTAAATTGAAGCGAAACAACAGATCTACATATGCTTGTTGACACGGTATATAAATTTCTCATTGTCTTGCCTGTTCATACTGTAACAAAAACATTTTATTTTCTCTAAATATAATGGAAAAATGTTCCATGTCTTTCTTAGAAAAAATCTCAAGGTGTCGACGAGAGAAAAGTTGGTATGGGTCTGGGGATCTGTACCAATACGAAGGCTTTTGGAACTCCCAAGAAGTCATAAAAGAAATAATGGCAGCCCAAGAAAACTTTGAGGCTAAATCCACTGATATATTTTTAGCTAGTCATATGAAAACTGGCACAACCTGGCTTAAAGCTCTTGCTTTTGCCATTGCTACCAGAAATACCTTTTCTTGTAGTCCTTTGCTCAACAAGTCGCCTCACGCTTGTATTCCTCTTTTAGAGACCGAAAAATTTACGGCAAATTGCAATAGTGAAATCTCACTTTTTGGTACTCACCTCTCTTACACCTCTTTGCCCAAATCCATCAAAGAATCTGGCTGCAAAATTGTGTATATTTGGAGGGATGCAAAGGATGTTTTTGTTTCTTTCTGGTACTTTCTTGAAAAGATTAACAAATCTATGAATTCTCCCGAACCTCTTGTTCCGATCGAAGATGCTTTTGAGAAATTCTGTCAAGGAGTAACGTTTTGTGGGCCATATTGGGATCATGTTTTGGG
>CATIWQ010163742.1:0-24000 GCA_949673415.1 Euphorbia schlechtendalii | reverse complement strand
ATTGACGACTCCCATTAAAGAGTGGATACGGTTTGATCAACTTTAGCTTTCACTTGCATACCTTACAACTTTGCTTTGCTTTTTGCTTATACTTTCTATTTCGAAGTTTATGATATGTCTATGTGTCATAATGCGTATTTCGTATTAAGTCTTTTATGTTAATCAAGTTATATGTGTTGGAGTTAATTTTAAGAGTAGTTTCGGAGTTAACAATATTGTGTATAATCACTAGATCTATGATATTACGCTGTTTAGTGAGCCAATATTTTTGGAATGGTAACTTGCTAAATGTTGCTATGTGAGAGCGACCCGTACTAAGCATAATATTGACGTTGTCCAGGTTTATATAATCATCTTAATTCATTTGCACTCGGTTTAGAAATGTCATTTCATGTGTTGCTCTGCGGTGAATAATTGAACATCTAAATATTTAGAATCGAGTCTGTTAGATTAGTTTAGTGAATCGTAACATCTTTGTTGAACTTGCATGTTTTCTCTGCTATCCTTATTTCGTAGGGAAAATTTATATATTTAGATTCTCTAATCTTTCACACCTATATTTCCTCATTCTTCATTTTAACCCTCCTACCCAAAATATCAAATTTTATTTTCTTTATTTTTAACTTGTTGATCTTTAGAACTAGTCCTTCCCTATGGGATCGATATCTTTTAAAACTACATCGCAACTGTATACTTACAGTTATCATCATTTTTCTATTTTAATAAGGGGTATTGACAACATCTATATTTTACGTGACCAAGTTTTTGGCAAAATTCATATATAGCTGAATCTTGCAAACAAACTATTGAACTTGTTAGTAGAAAAGTGGTGAACAAATACCATCTCTTTCAAAGATTTCTCACTGTACTCAACTCCCAACTCTCTTAGTTTCTCAAAGTTGTCATAAATAATTATAACCAACTCTACTTTCGAAGTGTCTCCTAGCAATTTTATGTGGAACAGTTCATTCTCTAAAGTTTCCACTAACTTGAGATGATGAATCATTGTTACGAGATCCAACCTTTGTACACTTGCACATTCCTTGGAAGCATATGGTCTAACATGACTTTTGTCACAAACTCACAGTTTCCCTTGTGCTCCTCGTAATCATTCATCTCACATGCAAAAACATAATCCAGGTAGTAGTTCTGAAGAACTCCTCTAACAGTCTCAAACCACTCATTGAATTTATAAACATCATATTTGATGTCGTTAAGAGGGCCAATGTCAATGCGAGTATTTTCGTTAGAGATGATATTCAACCAAGATATAAGATAGAATTTGTTTAGACATTAGCATATGTACATGCATTTAATATAAGGTTTTAATTAAACACATAATTTCATACTATTTTATCAACATTTAAATCGACCATTCTATTCAAATTAAGGAAATCTGGTTGAACCAATTTTCTTTAGTAGGTAGCATCTATAGTTACTCATCATGACCCCCACTTTCGTGGGTCAAGTCATAACAAATAACCATGGTTGGAACCCGTCCATTTGCATCTCTTGCAATTGTTAATCTATTTGAGTTCTCTTTCTCGAGTTGTGCATACCCAATTGTACGACTCCTCAAATGTGTCTCTAATTCAGCATTAGCTCCAATAATATGGACAACTAACCCTCTTTGGTTAAGGCATTAACCCCATCTAGTCTCATGACCAAGCACATGTTAAGGGAAGGTATGTTGTCCATGTGGTTACATCCGTTAATAAGGCTCGTATCATGACTTATGACCGAAAGACATTTTTCTACCTTAATATAGTTGTAGAGATTTCATTGGTGCTAGTGGTCTCACCTAATCTAGGTCTTATATGGTGGATATGATTACGAAATAATAATTTCGGGCTATTAGGAATTATTAACTCTAAGGGAACATGCTTTAACTGGTATATCATAATCATTCCATTATGTAAAGACTCCACATAGCATGCAAAACAAATAAGGTCTATGTTTATGTTTTTGCACCAATGTCCACATGTTTTAATATTACCAACTTAAACCATGTTTGTAAAACCATATGCAGAATAAATTCCCATACTAGAAATTGACTAAGTCATAAACATCCCTTGGGTATACTTGAATCTAATACCGATGATAATTTCTAGGTAGGAGAGGCCCCCTTGAAGTGAATGAGCAACCTTGTCCATTCCTTGCCAAAATTACCACGGGCACTAGGATTCGTTATACCATGTATAATTATGATTTAAAGATTTCATTCCTTAATTAAGTGAAGTACGGGATGACCCTTAATTAAAGAATTTACCCGTGTGGTAAAACATTGCTAATTTTATATGATAACCACCTAGACTAAGTTTGAGCAAAACCTTAATCTAGTTATCACATCATTTTCTATAACAGGAATTGAAAACCTAATTCATGCATAGCAAACTTAATCAGTTCATAGAAAATCACAATTTAACATATTATTATCAATCATGCATACCATAAGGCAGGCTCTGATACCACTATGTGTTACTCAAGACAATAATTGAACAAGTATCGATAGCAAGGCTGAATTTCAAAAACTTAAAATTAACTTAAGAATCTCCTAAGAATGGCACGATTGTTATAATCTAGGTTAAAATTTCCCATAGATGCTTTTAGTTTTATAAAACATATAAAAGAAACCTACAAGGTTCAAGCATTATGAGTTGATGCGTGCTTGATCTCCCTTTGGTTACGGCGTTCCCTTTTGAGCAATTTTGATAGCACTAACTTCCAAACTAGGAGAGCCTCTATTACTTGATCCACACGGATCTTCACCAACCAAACCTCGAAGAGGTAAAACCCGTCAATTAATAGCAGTTGCTAAACTACTTGTAAATCAACCCGAAAATCCAAAATAGAATGCTCACTTAAATTTAGAGCCTTCTAAAAGAACTCTTCATATTTTTTGGAGAAACTCATGGAGGATCTCACACAACAAAAGAAGAGAAAGAAATTAAAGAGAAAATAAGCTTAAAGCATTTTG
Organism: Euphorbia schlechtendalii; assembly: GCA_949673415.1. Classification (NCBI taxonomy): domain Eukaryota; kingdom Viridiplantae; phylum Streptophyta; class Magnoliopsida; order Malpighiales; family Euphorbiaceae; genus Euphorbia; species Euphorbia schlechtendalii. Next base: position 21,023 of record CATIWQ010163742.1, on the reverse strand, counting down.
GTGTGTGTAAATAATGAGAGGCTAAAGCTTGTTTATAGGGAAAAATGGGGGAGTGTTAAACTCCCTCTCTAACTATACATGGGATAGGATAAATCCTATCCCATGTAGGCGGGTCAGCCGCGCGAGTAGGGACCTGCAGGTTTCATGAGGGATGCCCATGCTTACAGCCCGCGCAAGCACTGCCATAGGCAACGCTTGCGCGCTTGAAGCCCGCTACCATGCGGGCTTGCCTTGTGCACTAGCGGCCCCCGAGCTTCTCAGCCCGCGTGGTAGCCACGCGGGCCCCACGTAGAACAACCCGTGTTCTTTTTCGGGGCCCACATGCAACGGGAAAAATCCCTTACTCGCTTTGACATCCTTTTCCCTATCTTTTCATTATTTCTTTGAATTATTAATTAATTAATAATTCCTCTCACTGATTTCACAACTTCTATTTTTGGTATAGACCCAGTCCGTAGGTTCTTTACATGGTCCGATAAAGACACAAAGTGTGTGACCTCATAGGATCCCAAAGTATAGAGCCGCTAGAGGTTAACCAAAACCTAGCTTCCCACTCAGGAACCTTTAGGCTCAATGTTCCAGGCCGTTATGGAACCCAATAGCTATAGATGATCAAATGGGCTTTCTAGCAAAGGCGTATAATCCCCCAGTACTTGGAACATCACGTACCTGTGATTCGATCCATTTCTGCAGTAGTAACAAGTACAATACACTCCTTCCATCAAGTTAAGTACCATCCAGTTTATTGTGCTCGGATTAAGTGTCAGCTCATGTAATAGTCATAGCTATCCTAGAATTAGATTTGTTCACGAAGAACACTACTCAGCGGTTCTGTATCTTGATTGACTTGAAACTTGTTCCATAAATTATATACTCTTATCAGAGGTTTATGAGTGTGTTACTTCAACAAGGGGCCCTAAGGTACATCTCCATTACATTACTATATCAGGAGCGCTGGATCCCATCTTAACTACACAGCTTACCAACATGTGATCATCGCTATACCCGAAATCATCATGTCATCCTGATCACCAGGGTATTAATAAGTATGACCCAAAGTATAGTAACTCCTACATAAGGTAATCGATATCTCAGATCTGAGGATACTCGTACTGCTACTGCAATAAGACATGACACCAACACATGGATATAGTTATTTCTAAGTGTCTGTCTGATGGTAGTCTCGAATGTATTACCCGAATACATTCATGTGTTACTCCAGGTACCACCTTCAACTCGTGAGATCGGCTTCTTCGAACTAATCTAAGGAGTAGGCTTACACATTCTTGTCTATCCACTCCATTAATGTCCAGTCTCAATGAAACTACGACTAAGGACATTTAAACTACTCGTAGTAACACGTATGTGCAGTTCTCACTCCATATGTCCTTGCACTTTTACGCTATGAATTAGTCATGGACTTTGTTTTCATCAATGCACATATACATATCCAAATATATATGATACCAGAGAGATATAAATAAAAGGAAACACTGATAAGTAACAAAATGCCTTTGATTATTATTAATAATTCAAAATTGTTTGTACATTATAGCTAATAAAGACATATCGCCCTAATTACCTCTAGGGCATATATCATGTCTAACAAATATGTGGTGTGAGAACTGCACACATGTGTTACTTTGAATAGTTTAACTATCCCTGGTCATAGTTTCATTTAGACTGGACATCAATGAAGCGGATAGACTAGCATGTGTGGGCTTACTCCTTGGATTAGATCCAAGCAATCGATCTCAAGAGTTGGAGGTGGTACCTTGAGTTAACACATGAATGTATACATGTAATACATTGGAGACCGCTATAAGATAGACACTCGGAAATAACTATATACATGTGTTGGTGTCATGTCTTATGGTAATAGTAATACAATTATCCTCAGACCTAAGACACAAGTTCCCTTGTGCGGGAGTTGCTATACTTTGGGTTATACTTATTCATACCCTGATGATCAGGATGATAAAATCGATTACAGGTATAGAGAGGATCACTCGTTAGTAAGACGAGTAGTCAAGATGGGATCCATCACTTCTGATATAGTGATATAATGGGAGATGTGCCTTAAGGCCTCTTGTTGAAGAGAAACACTCATAAACCTCTGATCAGAGTATAAGATTGATAGAACGAGTTTCTGGTCATACTTGATACATTATGGTGAGTGGTGTTCTTCATTAACAAGTCTAAATTCCAGGATATCTACGGCTATTACATGAGCTGACTCTTAATCCAAGCTTAACAAAGTGGATGGTACTTAACCTGATGGAAGGAGTGTATTATATTGGTTACTATTGCAGAATTTGGATCAACTTACAAGTACATGACATTCTGAGTATCGGGGGATCATACGCCTTTGCTAGAAAGCCCATTTGATCATCTAGATTTATTTGATTCTATATTCTATATTGGTTTGGAAAACCATGCCTAAAGGTTCCCAGATGGGAAGCTAAATTTAGGTTAACTTCTAGAGGCTCTATACTTTGAGATCCTATGAGGTCACACACTTTGAGTCTTTACTCAACTAAGTAAAAAACTCATAGACTAGGTCTATACAGAGAATATTAAGGATGTCAAAATTGTTGAATAAATTATTAATTAGTTGGGCCAAATAATAATTAAAAGGATTAAAGGAGAATTTTGGGAAAATATGTACGGAGCATAGCAAGGGATTTTTCTCGTTGTGAGTGAGACTCGCAAACACGGGTTGTTCACGGGTAGGGACCTAGCACCTGCCAGGTGAGCAAAATTTGCTCACCGGTCACTAGCGTGCGCTAGAGGGTAGAAGGCGCACAAGCATTGCCTTGGAAACTGATAAGTGTATAATTACACTTATTATTATGATAATTTTACACATTAAACACTATAGTTTAAGTAATTTTTATACTTCATATAAAACATTTCACCTGGTATGTAGTTATTTTTTATGAAAATGCAAGTACTAGGTAAATCTTGGAAGTAAAATGATTAAAGTTAGAAATCTATGAAAAAAGAGTGAAAAAGATGCAAAAAGATATGTGGAACTTAAGGATTTGGCTTAGGATCGAAGCTATTGAAGATCGGTAAAGTTACAAGAGGGATTCTGAAGAAAAACATAATTCATGGTTGTGACAACCATTAGTGGTCATGACTTAGTATTCTTTAGAACAGAAAGTTGCAACCAAGTACTCACGGTCGTGACAAGTACTTCGCTATCGTGACTTTGATGATTTTTTTGTCAACTCTTCTCAACTACCAACTGCTAGATAAGAATGATCATTTGCCATCAATTACCAAATGAAAAGACACCTTTCAGAAGTCAACCAATCATGAAAAGGTGCCTTTCCATTGTGGATAAGGATAAAGCTTCTCATCCAATCACAATGAAGTGATGCAAACTTACGACAATGGACACAACTCTTTGTTTGGATAGACGCAACCCTTCATACTCTATAAATAGGGCTCCAAACTCACTAATTTCATTGCACAAGTGGTGGATAAAGTGGTCCATGGCATGGTAGATGTGTGTCCATAGATAGAGAATAAAAATATTTAGATTTCGCTATGTTAATAAGTGTTAGCAAGAAAATGTTTAACTAATTCAAACCCTATTTTAATCACTAGATTTCTCTACATATTCGAGCGATTGTTGTATAAGTGTAAATGCAAATCACTTATCAATAAAAGTTTTCGTTCTTCAATATTCATTTATTCAATATTCACAAAGAATAGCATCCTAGCGAAGGTTCTGTACGAGTCGAGACTGAATTCAAAGCAGACGCAGGAATTGTGGGAATTGACAACTTCTATTAAAGAGTGGATACAGTTTGATCAACTTTAGCTTTCACTTGCATACCTTATAACTTTGCTTTGCTTTCTACTTATACTTTCTATTTCGAAGTTTATGATATGTATATGTGTCATAATGTGTATTTCGTGCTAAGTCTTTTATGTTAATCAAGTTATATGCTTTTGAGTTAACTTTAAGAGTAGTTTCGGGGTTAACAAGATTGTGTATAATCACTGGATCTGTGATTATAACGTTGTTTAGTGAGCCAACATATTTTGAATGGTAACTTGCTAAATATGGTTATGTGAGATTGACCAGTACTAAGCATAGTAATATTGTTATCCAGGTTTATATAATCATCTTAATTCGTTTGCACTAGATTTTGAAAAGTAATTTCATGTGTTGCTCTGCGGTGAATAATTGAATATCTAAGTGTTTAAAACCGAATCTGTTAAATTAATCAAGTGAATGTAATATCTTTGATGACTTTGCATGCTTTCTTTGCTATACTTGTTCGTAGGAAATATCTATATACCTTTTATCTTCTCTAATCTTTCATACATTTGTCTATCCATCCATCATTCCAATCCTCCATACTAAATTACTTTATTTTCTTTTGTTCCGTTTCTCTTGTTGATCTTTAGAGTTGGTTCCTTCCCTGTGGGATCGATATCTTTTAAAACTACATAGCAACTATATACTTGCTGTTATCATCATTTTCCTATCTAATAAGTGGTATTGACAACGCCTATACTTTAAAGCCAAAATCTTGCGAACAAGTTATTAAACTTATCAGTAGAAAAGTGGCGAACGTCGTTGTCGAGGATCAGTCTTTAAGAACGAGTATGGTAAAAAACTTTGCAAACAGGTTTTTGGCACCGTTGTCGACGAAGGCAAGTGCATTCTAGAAATCTAATTGATGGAGATACGGTATATTTTCATATTATATTTATTTAATTTCTTTCATATATTATTTGATAATCCTTACTTGGATGTGAAAAGAATTTGAAATAATCATCTTGGAGGTGATACATTATATTATTACATCTAGATTCTCGATAGATAGAAGATTTTCTTCTATTTTTCCTATTCGCGTTCGCAACTTCCATTCACGCTCGTGAATTCCTGATTATAACTTTCTGTTTCTCAAATTCTATTAGTCACTGTCGCGACATATACTCACGGTCGTGACCTGTACGATAACCGCAGTAGTTGAGTAGTTATTCGACAGTTATTTCACTACCTTCTATAAATTGATGCATGACTGTTCATCATTTACTCACTTCTACAATCTGAATTCTTCTTTCCAATTGCAATCTATTGCAAATCCGAAATTCCTTTATTCCTTTTAAAACTTTTCTTTCTTAAAATGGTTATACCAAAAAAATTAGGTCTAGTTCCACCGTCAAATCTTCAAGAATGGTACGAGGCTCCGTTCCCAATCCATTCAAGAGAAGAGGGAGAACATTTCGAGATCATTCAAGATGCTGAGTTCAAAAGTTCCTATACTATCCATAGGAACAGTTTCATTCATCTTAGCATTTATGATAGAGTTATATATTATCTAAGAATACTCAACTTTGTCATTTACTCTAACATGACTCTGGGGAACAGCGTGAACAACTGCATGGAAATGTTGGTCAAACTGGCATAGAGGAATGATAGGGAGAACTGTTTAGTCTATTAACACTAGGGGAAAGAATACAAATTGATAAGGAAGTCTCTGGATAAGTACTTGGGATTTCCGAGGGATTGTTACTACAAAATGCTTGCTTGGTTGGGATCGACTACTAACTTAGAATCGCCTTACTGGACAAGCCAAATAAAAATAGGAATCTGCCTATAGCCGGTGGATCCGAGATCCCTGTTTGCTTGCTCTACACTTATATATAAGTAGTGCTCTTTTTGGTAGGACTAGTTTCGACATAGTCATTCCTGAAGAATTGTTTGTCTTGGAAGCAGTTTGGTATGGCATACCTATGGACGTATTGGGGATTATGATGGAGACTCTTATGTCTGCCATAAGTGATCCTGGTAGAATAGCCTACGAGTGTTAGACAATGGCAAATCTTTTGGGTCAGATTGGGAGAATGCTCTATGCCACAGAAATCTTTACTAGTGAAGACATGATTCCGAAGTTAACAATGGAAGTCTTTTTCGAGCATGATTTCCTGGTAAGGTGCATTGGAGAAGAAAGAATAACCTATGATTGGAGATCATGGGATGAAAGGGTGGAAGCGGACAGACAAAGATAGAGGGAAATTATGCAGGATGAAGAGTGTAAAGTTTCCAACCTCCGTGGAAGGTTGAATAACCTTATGGAAGGGCAGATTTCAATCTATAGGAAATCAATGACATTCATACTTTGATGATTGATGTCGAGCGAGTTCTAAGGGAATCTTATTACAAGATTGACCAAATGATAGAATCACTTCCCTCTGAATAAATTTCATCTTTTCATTTAGATTTAGGAGTTTGTATAGTTTGATTTATTTGTGTTTCATTGTTTGTTTGTAATGGTGTGTTAAATATGAAATGAAAATTTGAACAACAAGACGTTGATGTTAAATTGCTATTTTCACCATGATTACTCAAGGTATAAATTAGTAAATATTTATTGTTTGTATTTAACAATATTCATTTGTGTTTGTGTTTCTAAGTTATTTTAGGTATAAGTCTAAAATTTGAAGAAATTAGAAAATTAAAGAAGATCGCGACCGTGACACAATTCGTGCTCATGAATGTTAGATATCAAAACTTTCTATTTCTATCATGAGGACGATCACGATCATGACTGGCTTTTGAGATCACTACATGGGAAAATTATAACCATTACAGATTACAATCTAACAAGTGACAGATGGCTAAAACCGCCATCAACAGCTAGTTTTGAGCAATAACAACTATATTGTTAATTATGACCAATTAGAGACCTCTTAAACCTTTATAAATAGGTCTATGTTGAACCCAAGCCACCATAATCTTCAAAAAGCTTACAAAATCTCTGAAACTTCTTCATCTTCACTCTTCAACATTCAAACTTTTTCTTTAAACCTTTCCACTTCAAAATAATCAAGATGCCTTTGAAGAAATATGCAAATAGAAGAGAAAGCCAAACATACCAAGAGGAGTATGATTGTCCTTTCCCTTTAAGGATAAGAGAAGAAGGTAAACGCTTTCAAAAGCTTAACAAATTGGATATCACTGGGATGATATTCCTAGATTTGGTCTTCTTGGATTGAATCTCCATAGAGAGATGGAGGTTTATCTTTCAGCTCTTAGACTCAAAGTTTGTGGATTTGCATTTTCCACAAAATTGAGATTGGATTCTTAAATGTCTAGTAACATTCGACTATGAAGATGCAAGGAAGAGGGCGATTCAATTTCGTAATTAAGGATGATATTACACCGTTACAAGAGAGATGATGGGTGAATGGTTCAGATTCGAGATAGTTAATTCATCGAGCATGATGGATTCTTTTCAACCAAATCAAGCTTGGACAGAATTATTGTAAGAGAGTATTTGATCCCAAAAATTCTCTTAATAAACTTATTAAGGATGGATGCATTCTTCTTCTCCAACAATACATTTCCACTATGGTATTTTGTCGAGTAGAGATTACCAAGTCCAAAAGAAAGATTTGTTTGTTCTTTCTTGCGCTTTGGTGAAACAAAAAGCGGAATTCATGGATATCATATGGGATATGATGAAGAAGAATTCTAAAAGCATGAGGAACAAGATTTGAGTGTGGTCCAAATTATCACTACTATTATCTTGGGTGCAAGAGGTGAACTCCCTTATGTCCAATAGCAGGGTGAGTATTTTCACTATATGGATGGGACTTATTTGAAGAAAACTGAACTTCTTCAAGAGAACGATGGTGTATATTCTTTCTACTCCTACTCCAACAACACCAAGAAGCTAAACTTAGCTCATGAAGATTCTTCAGTCGAAACATCTAATCCAACCGTTAGCCGTCAACATGGAAAATCTCCAATGCTTGAAGTAGAAGAAGACGAAGCTTTGGAAGATTGGAAGGCGAGCATGCAAGAAAAAGTAGACAATTGCCAAGCGAAACTTGGAGTTATGAAAAGAGACATGAAGCTTCTTTAGAAGAGTAATAAATCGATGCTTCAAAAATTGCTATCCTTCTTTCGAAAACAAAATTGTCAATTCACTCCTAGTCCCCCGGATTCTCCTTCTCAATAGACAGGTTTTCTCTTTTCATTACTTTTCTTTTTCATATTTTTTTAGACTAGTTGTATGTTTTTAGATTTTCAATATAATAAAGTCTTCCACAATGAGGACATTGTGTTCTTAAGTGTGGGGGGCATTTGTAAAAATTCTGAAAACTCCAAAAAATTAAATAAAATAAAAAAATCGAAGAATTTAAAAATTTTTCCTGATTTATTATTATTTATACATTATCCATACCTATACTTTACTAATATATTGTCCAAGGTTATTATGAGTGTTAGGTATTACAAGTTTGATGTTAGTGCAAAATTTGAGCCCATGTTGAAATTGAGCGTTATTAGCACAACATTTATCAATTTGGCAAGGATGAGTGATGAGTAACATTCAAAAGAAACATTCCAAGTAAGTTTCGATTTATATTTCATTGCAACACGAATTAGTATAAGTTATATAGTTTCAGTTTAATGCTACAGATAAGTTTAAATAGAGTAATAACTAGTAATATTCTTACTATGAGTTTTATATGAAAATCTTGAATAAGTCCTATAAGTATTGAATGTGTTTAAAGTGTTGGGAAACTATAACCATAATACTTTGAAATTAATCAATAAAGGATGAGGGTATTAAGAGTGAAAAATCAAAAGAAAGAGAGGATAACCAATGAGTTATGAAAAAGGTGAGGAATGGTACAGAGCAGAAACTGCAACCATTCATTGAGTGAAAAAAGAAAAAATAGTATAGCATGAAAAATGGGTGCAAAGTACAAAGTACTTCAAAGAACATATGCTTAAAAGAAAAAATGAGAAAGTGGTATGGAGCATAAAATGTAACCACTAAGAGTGTTTTTAGCATCCTAGGTTACCTAAAAATACATTGAGAGAAAATTATTCAAAGTGTGCTCCCTTTGTACTTTATACTTTATACTATGCTTAAGAGAAGGAAATATTCGAGTATGCATATAACGCTTATATGAAGATGTGATTCGGTTGAACCTCCATTAAAAGCAAAGGTATGCAACTAGACTATATAAATTGCACATTACTAATTTGTGGGAAATTTCGGACTTCTACTTGAATCTTATGCAACGTGGGAATGTGGTACTCACTGTAATAATCTTTCGCCAAATGAGGTATGAACTTAAATACTATTTTATGCACTTCTGTCGAATTTACCTTGAAGACAAGGTGAAAGTTAAGTGTGGCGGTGTGATAAGTGTATAATTACACTTATTATTATGATAATTTTACACATTAAACACTATAGTTTAAGTCATTTTTATACTTCATATAAAAGATTTGGCGTGGTATGTAGTTGTTTTTTATGCACATGCAGGTACTAGGTAAATCTTGGAAGTAAAATGATTAACATTGGAAATGTATGAAAAAAGAGTGAAAAAGGTGCAAAAAGATGCGCGGAACTTAAGGATTTGGCTTAGGATCGAAGCTGTTGAAGATCGGTAAAGTTACAGGAAGGATTCTGAAGAAAAACACAATTCACGGTCATGGCAACCATTCACGATCGTGACTTAGTATTCTTCAGAATAGAAAGTTGCCAACCAAGTACTCAAGGTTGCGACATGTACTTCGCGGTCATGACTTTGATGGTTTTTTGGTAAACTCTTCTCAACTACCAATCACTAGATAAGAACAATCAAACGCCACCAACTACCAAATGAAAAGACACCCTTTGGAAGTCAACCAATCATGAAAAGGTGCCTTTCCATTGTGGATAAGGATAAAGCTTCTCCTCCAATCACAATGAAGTGATGCAAACTTTCACCAATGGACACAACTCTTCGTTTCGATAGACGTAACCCTTCATACTCTATAAATAGGGATCTAAACTCACCAATTTCGTGGTACATGTGGTGGATAAAGTGGTCCATGGCATGGTAGACGTGTGTGCATAGATAGAGAATAAAAATATCTAGATTTCGCTACGTTCATAAGTGTTAGTGAGAAAATGTGTAAGTGATTCGAATCATATTTCAATCACTAGATTTCTCTACATATTCGAGCAATTATTGTATAAGTGTAATTGCAAATCACTTATCAATAAAAGATTTCATTCTTCAATATTCGTTTGTTCGATATTCACAAAGATTAGCATCCTAACGGAGGTTCTATACAAGTTGAGACCGAATTCAAAGCATACGCAGGAATTGCGGGAATTAATAATTCCCATTAAAGAGTGGATATGGTTTGATGAACTTTAGCTTTCACTTGCATACCTTATAACTTTGCTTTGCTTTCTACTTATACTTTTTATTTTGAAGTTTATGATATGTCTATGTGTCATAATGTGTATTTCGTGTTGAGTCTTTTATATTAATCAAGTTATATGCTTTTGAGTTAACTTTAAGAGTAGTTTTGGGGGTTAAAGAGATTGTGTATAGTCACTGGATCTGTGATTATAACGTTGTTTAGTGAGCAAACATTTTTTGAATGGTAACTTGCTAAATATGGTTATGTGAGAGCGACCCGTACTAAGCATAGTAATATTGTTATTTAGGTTTATATAATTATCTTAATTAGTTTGCACTAGATTTAGAAAATTCATTTCATTTATTGCTCTGCAGTGAATAATTGAATATCTAAGTGTTTAGAAACGAATCTGTTAAATTAATATGGTGAATGTAATATCTTTGATGACCTTGCATGTTTTCTTTACTATACTTGTTCGTAGGGAATATCTATATACTTTTTATCTTCTCTATTCTTTCATACATTTTTCTATCCATCCATCATTCCAATCCTCCAAACTAAATTACATTATTTTCTTTTACTCCGTTTCTCTTGTTGATCTTTAGAGCTGGTTCCTTCCCTGTGGGATCGATATCTTTTAAAACTACATCGCAACTGTATACTTGCAGTTATCATCATTTTTCTATTTGATAAGTGGCATTGACAACACCTATACTTTAAAGCCAAATCTTGTGAACAAGTTATTAAACTTATCAGTAGAAAAGTGGCGAACAAGATTTTGGCACCGTTACCGGGGATCAGTCTTTCGGAACGAGTATAGCCAAAAACTTTGAGAACAGCAACGCTTACGCAGACCTCCTACAAAGGCTTGCTAAGTAGCCTGCAAGCCCTGCTTGCGGGGCAAGGCGTGTGGGATGGTAGAAATCATATCCCACATTGCTTTTAGAGGGAGTATTCAACTCTCCTCCCACTATAAATAGTGGTCCCCTTTCTCTTTCTCAACACACTTCACCTCAGCCTTCCTTCTGATTTTCGACATCTTTTCTTCACGAGCTTTTTTCAAGATCCTCCACGAGTTTCTCCAATATCACAATAATTATTTTGAAGTCTTATTCAATTTTGAAGAGAGCCTTCTCAAAAATATTTTTGGGTTGGTCTTTGAGCGGCCTAACAGTTGCTATCTACCAACAGGTTCTTCCTCAGCTAGAGGTTTTGGTCGGTGAAGATCCATCTTGATCAATTGTAGAGGTTGTCCTAGATAGGAAGCTAGTGCTAATAGAATTCTGCCGAATTACTCTAAGGGAACGCCGCACCAAAGGAATGCACACATTAATTAGTAATGCTCTTTACTTAGATGCTATGTTTCTTTTAATAAGTTTAATAAACCTATATGCATCTATGGAACATTTCAACTTATATTACATCAATCAAGGCATGCTTATCATTAAGAATTAATTTTAAGTTTTGAAATTCATCCTTGCAAATTAGCATGTTCAATTACTATCATAATTAACCAGCACAATATTAGGTTAACACCCTTACCACAAGTTGACGTGACAAGATGAGACCTCAACCTACCACTTTTCCAACAACCATATTTTCAAAAGGTGGTTTGCATGAGTAAAAGAGATTTTCTCTCTCTGATGACATAGTAGGACACCTTTGGATAAATGATGAATACAATGACTAGTAATAGTCATACTATCTCAAAATACTACAAGGAAGGTTTCCCTCAACAGCTCTCCAAAGGCTAGTTTTTCACCTACGCAAACAAGTATAAAAAGGGATTCAGGTTGAAGATTGAAAATTGGAAGACACAAAGCAAATTATTATATAATACAAGTTTCAAAGAGATTAGTCTTCCCTGTAATTCTTCAGTGCTAAAGAAGAAAAGTTTCTTTAAGTGTTCCTACAACACAAATCAACATTTAAGTCAAAATTTGCAAGGTTTCGTTGTTAAGCCCACAAAAACAACAGTCGGGAAAATTTGCAAGGTTTCGTTGTTAAGCCCATAAAAACAACAGTCGGGTTTGTTGTTGAGCCCAGAAAACAACAAGAAATGTTTCATTGTCAAGCCCGTAAAAAGAGTGGTAAAAAAGTTTTGTTGTTGAGCCCATAAAAAACAACTGTAAGGATTGATACTTGAGCTTGGAAAAAGTATCACTAGGATTATTTTCTTCCCATAAAGAAAGCACATAAAAGAAAATCTAAAGCCAGTTGACTTTGGGACTGTACTAAGCCAAGGGTTGTTGAACCATGATAGAATGCCATGTCTAAATCTCTTTAATTACTTGTTATTTGCATTTTATGAATTTACATTATAGCAATTAATTTATTTTGAGATTGATTTAAAAAATTCTTTTCAGTGACAAAAAGTTTTTAAAACTTAGAGAAACTTTTAAAAGTACTATTCACCCATCTCTAGTACATTTTCCTAGCCATTCGGGACCAACAAAATATACTGATATATCAGGCAAAAACACATTGGGTTTTTGTAAGGAACTTATTCATTCTTCCGAAAGTAAAAATGTCTACTTATAAATCCAACTTTTATAACTCGTCTTCATCTTTTGATTGTTGAAGAATAAACACAAAATGGAGTAGAACTTTTTTATTAGATTGAAGTAAGTAATTATTAGCAAATTTTGTCCAAGGGTCCTCATGCAAGTATGATAACGAGACAATGCCAAGAAGTTCTCTATGCCATGTATTGTGGAGCTTCGTCTTTTAGTTGAAATCTTTAATTATTTTTCCGTTTCTCTTTTGATTTCAATTATCATGGATGAGTTTCATGTAATTCAGAGAATTGGTTTGCAAATATAACTTGTATTATTGTTAGACATGATGTATGCCTTATAAATAATTAGGGTAATATGTCTTAATTAGCTATAATGTACAAACAATTTCATATTATTATTAATAATAATAAGGCATCTTTGTTGTTTATCAGTACTTTTATTTATTTATGTATCTCGCTGGTATCATATATGTATAGTATTATGTATATGTGCATTGATAAAACAAAGTCTGTGACTACTTCATAAAGTAAAAGTGCGAGGACATAGTGGGAGCTATGTGGAGTGAGAACCGCACATACATGTTAATATGTATAGTCTAAATATCCCTAGACAGAGTTTTGTTGAGACTGGACATCAATGAAGCGGGCGGACTAGCATGTGTATGCTTACTCCCTGTATTAGATTCAAGCAGCCGATCTCACGAGCAAAATGTGGTACCCTTAGTTAACACATTAATGTATTCGGGGTAATACATTGAAGACCGCTATAAGATAAACACTCGAAAATCACTATATCCATGTGTTGGTGTCATGTCTTATTGTAGTAGCAGAACAATTATCCTCAAACCTAAGATATTGGTTACCTTATGTAGGAGTTGCTATACTTTGGATCATACTTATTCATACCCTGGCGATTAGGATGATACGAGTTATTACGCGTATAGTGATGATCATATGTTTGTAAGTTGAGTAGTCAAGATGGGATCCATTACTCCTGATATAGTGATAGAATGAGAGATGTACCTTAGGGCCCCTTATTGAAGTGACACACTCATAAACCTCAGATCAAAGTATAAGATTGATAGAATGGGTTTCTAGTCAATCTTAATACATAATGGCTAAGTGGTGTTCTTCTTGAACAAGTCTAATTCGAGGATAGCTACGTCTATTACATGAGCTGACACTTAATCTAAGCTCATTAAATTGGATGGTATTTAACCTGATGGAAGGAGTGTATTGTATTGGTTACTACTGCAGAACCGAATCAAGTATCGAGGAATCATACATCTTTTCTAGAAAGCCCATTTGATCATCTAGAGCTATCATGTTTCATATCAGTCTGGAACACTATGCCTAAAGATTCCCGGATGGGAATCCAAGTTTAGGTTAACCTCTAGTGGCACAATACTTTGGGATCTTATGAGGTCATACACTTTGGGTATTTACCGGATTGAGTAAAGAACCTATAGACTAGGTCTATACCGAGAATATTTGTTTGTTGAATTCATTAGAAGAATTATTAATTGGTTGGACTAAATTAATAATTAAAGGGAATAAAGAGAAAATAGGGAAAAATGCATAGAGCAAAGCAAGGGAATTTTCCCATTGTGAGTGGGCCAAAAACAAACAAGGGATGTTCAGAGTGGGGCATGCGCGCTCGCGGGTCTCTTACGCCTGGGGAAAGCCCGCGCGCTAGTGGGTTGCAGGCCCTCAAGCGTTTCCCATGGCAGCGTACGGGCTACATGCAAGCTCACAAGCTTAAACTTGCAGGAAGGCCCGGAAGCCCAGCTTGCGGCACAAGCGGGCTTACCTTGTGGAGGCAGTCGCAAGGTAGCCTACGGGTCTAAGTGACCCACGCAACTAACCCACATTCCCATCCCACATTGAGTTATATGGGGAGTCCAAAACTCCCCCTTTCCCTATATATAGGCCTCTAGTTCTCTTTATTTGATACATACACTTCAGCTCAGCTTTTCACTCTGAGTTCGACATCTCTTTCTTCGTTCGTTGTGCGAGATCCTTCATGAGTTTCTCCAAACAACGAAGAATTTCTTTAGAAGTCTCTTTCTATTAGAGAGTCTTCTTAGTTTATATTTTTAGGTTGGTCTTCGAGTGGTCTAGCAGGTGCTGTCTACTAACGGCTTCTATCTCAACAAGATATTTGAAGGTGAAGATCTGTGTGGATCAATCATATAGGTTATTCTAGTTTGGAGCTCATGGTAACAAAGTTTTGCCTAATTGCACTGAGGGAACGTCGTATCCAAAAGAGAAAGAGAAACAAGCGTCAACTGGTAACGTCCTAAACTTAGATGCTAAGTTTCTTTTATAAGTTTTATGAACCTATCAGCATTTATAGAACTATTTAACTTAGATAATATCAATCATGGCATGCTTAGGAAATCTTTTAGGTTAATTTTAAGTTTTTAAATTCCACCTTGCAACGTTACATGTTCAATTACTGTCTTGTTTTACCAGTAATGGTATCAGAGCCTGCCTTATGCTATGCATGATTGATTATAATATGTTAAAATGATATTTTCTATGAATTGATTAAAGTATGTTATGCATGACTTAGGTTTCAATTCTTGTTATAGAAAATGATTTGATAACTAGATTAAGGTTTTGCTCAAACTTAGTCTAGGTGATTATCATATAAATTAGCAATGTTTTACCACAAGTGTAAATGCTTTAATTGAGGTTCATCCCATACTTCACTCAATTAAAGAATGAAATCTTTAAATCATAGTTATCCGTAGTACAATGAATCGAAGTGTCCGTGGTTATCTCGGCAAGGATTGGACTTGGCTGCTCATTCACTTTAAGGGGGTCTCTCCTACCTGGAAATCTCCATCGGTATTAGATTCAAGAGTACCCAAGGGACTTTTATGAATTAATTTATTTGTAGTATGAGAATTTAATACCGCATATGGTTTTACAAACATGGTTTAAGTTGTTAAATTAAAACTTATAGACATAAGTGTAAGAACTTCAACATGGACCTTGTTTGTTTTGCATGCTATGTGGAGTCTCAGCATGGTGGAATGATTATGATATACCAGTCCCGAGCTATGTGGAGTATTGGCATAATGGAGTCTTTGTATACTATGTTGAGACACATTTGAGGAGTCGTACAATTGGGTACGCATGTCTCGAGAAAGAGAACTCAAATGGATTAGCAATTGCATGAGATTCAAATGGATGGGTTCCAACCATGGTTATCTTGTTATGGCTTGACCTGCTATAGCGGGGGTCGTGATGAGTGGCTATGGATGCTACCTACTAAGGAAAATTGGTTGAACCAAATTTCCCGAATTTAAATAAAAGGGGCTATTTGAATATCGAGAAAATAGTATGAATTATGTATTTAATAAAAGACCTTCTATTAAATACATGTACATATACTAATGTCCAAACAAATTTTATCTTATATCTAGGTTGAATAAGAACACTAACACTGATATGCATCCGATTGACAACAAGTTTTACAAAAGGGACAACTTTCGTGAGTGGTTCGAGTGTGTGACAAGGTTCCTAGAGAGCCTTGGTCTGGATTATGTACTAGATAATCCATATCCCGAACTCCCTGGAGAAGATCCTTTCATTTATCAAATTGGTAAGTACATGAAGCACAAAATGGGCCGTGATTTCCCAAAGAACTTCATGGTCATGCTTCCAAAGGTACAGAGATCTTTGTAAAAATACAGACCAGGTGTCTATGCTTATGCAGCTTAAAATGATTGATGAACCCAAAAAACTCTTGATATCTACAAGTCTTGAGGCTAACACCTCTGTAGTTGAGTTTGCCATGACTGATTATGATAACTTTGAACAGTTAAGGAAATTGGTAGTTACTTATGATCAGGATACCTTGAAATAAATTATATTGAAAGGTTTACCGCATATGTACGACAGTTTCAAAATAGATTTCTATGGCATCAGTGATTATTGTAATTTTTCTAAGATGGTAGACCTATTGGAACAATATGATATACAGTTTAGAAATAAACTTGAAAATCAACTTGCTGTTGAGGATTGAAAGATAAGAAAGTCTAGGGTTTTCAAGGTTAAGAGAAGACTCATGAAAAGTGCCAAAATGAAATGCAAGTTAACAGCTCTGATTTCTGAACAAGTGAAGAAGAAGTTAAGTGAGGCATCTACTTCTAGTACATTCATACTAGAGAGTTTCTCTAGAGTTCCCTATAAGTACACTTGGGTATTGGTTACTGGTTGTGGTACTCATTTCTGTACTTCTAAGTAGGGATTACGGAATAGTAGAAGGCTCACATAAAGGGAAATGGACCCAAGACTTGGAAATGGAGCACGAGTTGCTGCAACAGTTGTAGGGACATATGGCCTTATTATGTTCACTAGACTAATTTAACATAATCAGTTCTAGACACTTAGATGTTCAATGATTCACCGCAGAGCAACACATGAAATGACTTTTCTAAATCTAGTGCAAACGAATTGACACGATTATATAAACCTAGACAACAATATTACTATGCTTAGTACGGGGTCGCTCTCACATAGCCACATTTAGCAAGTTACCATTCCAAAAATGTTGGCTCACTAAACAGCGTTAAAATCACAGATCCAGTGATTATACACAATCTCGTTAACCTCGAAACTACTCTTCAAGTAAACTAACAGGCATATAACTTGATTAATATAAAAGACTCAACACGAAATATGCATTATAACACATAGACATATTATAAACTTTGAAATAGATAGTATAAGTAGAAAGCAAAGCAAAGTTGTAAGGTATGCAAGTGAAAGCTAAAGTTTATCAAACCGTATCCACTCTTTAATGGGAGTCTTCAATTCTCGCAATTCCTGCATCTTCTTTGAATTCAGTCTCGGCCCATACAGAACCTCTGCTAGGATGCTATTCTTTGTGAATATCGAACAAATGTATGTTGAAGAATGAAAACTTTTATTGATAAGTGATTTGCAAGTACACTTATACAATAATCGCTCGAATATGTAGAGAAATCTAGTGATCGAAACAAGGATTCGAATCACTTAAACATTTTCTTGCTAACACTTAAGAACGTAGCGAAAACTAAATAATTTCACTCTCTATCTACACACACACACTATATCTCTCTCACTTTTTCTAATTCCAATGCCACGAAATTTGTGAGGTTTGGAGCCTTATTTATAGAGTTCAAAGGGTTGCATCTATCCAAGCGAAGAGTTATGTCCATTGTTGAAAGATTGCATCACTTCACTGTGATTGGTTGAGAAGCTTTAATCTTATCCACAATGGATAGGCATCTATTCATGATTGGTTGACTTTTGATAAGTATCTTTTCGTTGGTAGTTGATGGTGGTTGATTGCGGTTGATCATTCTTATCTGGCAGTTGGTAGTTAAGAAGATTTGACCAAAAAACCATCCAAGTCACAAACGTGATATACAAGTCGCGACAATGATTCTTTGTTTGACAATTTTCTGTTTCTGAAGTGTATCAAGTCGTGACTGTGAATTGTTGTCATGACCGTGAATTGTATTTTTCCTCAGAATTGTTCTTATAACTTCACCAATCCTCGATAGCTTCGATCCTAAGCTAAATCTTTAAGTTCTAAGCATCTTTTCACACCTTTTTCATTCTTTTTACATAGAATTCCACTTTAGATCCTTTTACTCCCAAGATTTACCTAGAATCTGCATTTGCACCAAAAACAACTACATACCACATGAAATCTTTTATATGAAGTATCAAAATGACTTAAACTATAGTGTTTAGTGTGTAAAATTATATTGATAATAAGTGTAATTAATTATACACTTATCATACCCCCACACTTAACTTTTTCCTTGTCCTCAAGGAAAATTCAATAGAAGTGTATAAATTGGTAATCAAGTTCATACCTCATTTGGCAAAAGACTATTGCAGTGAGAACTACATTCCCACGTTGCATAAGATTCAAGTAGAAGTCCAAAATTTCCCACAAATTAGTAATGTGCAATTTATATAGTCCAGTTGCATACCTTTGTTCTTAATGGAGAGTCAATCGAATCGCATCTTCATATAAGCGTTATATGCATACTCGAATATTTCCTTCTCTTAAGCATAGTATAAAGTATAAAGGACATAGAAAGTACACTTTGATTAATTTTCTCTCAAGGCATTTTTAGGTAACCTATGATGCGAAAACACTCTCAGTGGTTGCATTTTATGCTCTATACCACTCTCCCCTTTTTTCAGTGGTTCCATTTTATTCTCCATACCACTCTCTCATTTTTTTCTTTTAAGCATATGTTTTTGAAATACTTTGTACTTTGCACCCATTTTTCGTGCTATGCTTTCCTTTCTTTTTTTTCACTCATTAAATGGTTGCAGTTTCTCTCCATACCATTCCTCACCTTTTGCATAACCTATTGGTTATCCTCTCTTTGTTTTTATTTTTCTTTTAATACCCTCATCCTTTATTGATCAATTTTAAAGTATTATGGCTATAGTTTCCCAACACTTTAAACACACTCAATACTTATAGGACTTATTCAAGATTTGCATATAAAACTCATAGTAAGAATACCATTAGATATTACTCCACTTAAACTTATCGAAAGCATTTAAATAAAACTATATAACTTATACTAATTCATGTTGCATTGAAATATATATCGAAACTTACTTGGAATGTTGCTCTCGAATGTTACTCACCACTCATCCTTGCCAAATGCTAAATGTTGTGTTAATAATAACTCTCAATTTCAACATGTGCTCAAAATTTGCACTAACATCAAACTTGTAATACCTTACACTCACAATAACCTTGGATAAATGTTAGTGAAGTATAAGAATAGATAGTGGATAAATAACACGAAAATCAACAAAAATTTTCAAATTCTTCAATTTTTTTATTTTATTTAATTTTTTTGGATTTGACGAGATTTTTACAAATGCCCCCCCACAC
The DNA here is from genome assembly GCA_949673415.1 of Euphorbia schlechtendalii. NCBI lineage: Eukaryota > Viridiplantae > Streptophyta > Magnoliopsida > Malpighiales > Euphorbiaceae > Euphorbia > Euphorbia schlechtendalii. Next base: position 1,394 of record CATIWQ010163742.1, on the reverse strand, counting down.
TTAAAGAACATAATGTCCTTATTGTGGGACATTTTATTAAAAATGAAAAACTAAACAAACAACTAACTAGTCTAAAAATTTGAAAACGAAGAGTAAGAAAAGAATAAAAGCTTTTTTTATTGAGAAGGAGAATCCATGGCCAGTGTCACGATCGCGAAGACCTGTCGTGATCGTGACTTCCTTAATCACAGAAACAGTAGGGTTTGAAACCCGATATTCACGAGCACGAGATGTATTTCGTGGTTGCAATCTTCTTTAATTCTTCAAATTCTTCAAATATTAGACATTGTACCTAGAAAAACTTAAAAAACAAATGTATTAAATATAATTGCCGTTCTCTGGAAATTTGATCTCTAGAACGCACTTTCCTTCCCCGGCAACGGCACCAAAAACTTGTTCGCAAAGTTTTTGGCCAAACTTATTCTGAAAGACTTATCCCCGACAACGACGCCAAAAACTTGTTCGCAAGGTTTCAACTCTAATAACTCCTAGGATTTTTATTTATTTATTAATGAAGCCAAAAACCTTGTCTCCCACTTTCCTACTGATAAGATATAAACACAAAATAAGAACAGGTGTTATCAGTACCGCTTATCTAAATAGAAAAATTGTAACCACTGTAAGTATACAGTTACAATGTAGTTTTAAAAGATATCGATCCCACAAGGAAGGACTAGCTCAAAAGATCAACAAGAAAAATGGAATAAAGAAAATAAAATATTTTTGGATTTTAGTTGGGAAGATTAGAATGAAGAATTGATAGATATATGTATGGAAGACTAGAGATTCAAATTTATAGATATTTCCTACGAAATAAGTATAGCAAAGAAAACATGCAAGTTCAACAAAGTTATTATGTTCACTAGACTAATTTAACATAATCGGTTCTAGACACTCAGATGTTCAATGATTCACAGCAGAGCAACACATGAAATGACTTTTCTAAATATAGTGCAAATGAATTAAGATGATTATATAAACATGGACAACAATATTACTATGCTTAGTACTGGTCGCTCTCATATAGCCACATTTAGCAAGTTACCATTCCAAAAATGTTGGCTCACTAAACAGCATTAAAATCACAGATCCAGTGACTATACACAATCTCATTAACCCTGAAACTACTCTTAAAGTTAACTCAAAGGCATATAACTTGATTAATATAAAAGACTCAACATGAAATATGCATTATGACACATAGACATATCATAAACTTCGAAATATAAAGTATAAGTATAAAGCAAAGCAAAGTTGTAAGGTATGCAAGTGAAAGCTAAAGTTGATCAAACGGTATCCACTCTTTAATGGGAGTCATCAAATCCCACAATTCCTGCGTCTGCTTTGAATTGGGTCTCGGCCCGTACAGAACCTCTGCTAGGATGCTATTCTTT
>CATIWQ010163692.1:0-28050 GCA_949673415.1 Euphorbia schlechtendalii | reverse complement strand
CATATTTAGCAAGTTACCATTCCAAAAATGTTGGCTCACTAAACAGCATTATAATCACAGATCCAGTGATTATACACAATCTTGTTAACCTCGAAATCACTCTTAAAGTTAACTCAAAAGAATATAAAATGATTAATATAAATGATGCAATACGAATTACTCGTTATGACACATAGACATATCATAAATTTTGAAATAAAAAGTATAAGCAGAAAACAAAGTAAAGTTGTAAGGTATGCAAGTGAAAGCTAAAAGTTGATTAAACCGTATCCACTCTTTAATGAGAGTCGTCAATTCCAGCAATTCTTGCGTCTACTTTGAATTAAGTCTCAACTCGTACAGAACATCCGCTAGGATGATATTCTTTATGAATATCGAACAAAAGATTGTTGAAGAATGAAAACTTTTATTGATAAGTGCTTTGCAATTACACTCTTACAACAAATGCTCGAATTTGTGTAGAAATATAGTGATCGAAATAAGAATCGAATCACTTATACGTTTTTCTTACTAAGACTTTGAAAGTAGCGAAATCTAGATATTTTCACTTTCTATCTATGCATGCATACTATCATTCAATGCCTGCTACTCATGCTACACAACATGTATGTCAAGAAAATGGTTGAGTTTTGAACCCTATTTATTAGTGCGAAGGGTTGCGTCTATCCAAACGAAGAATCGTGTCCATTAGCGAAGGGTTGCATCACTTCAATATGATTGGATGCAAAGATTCATCCTCATCCCTAATGAAAAGGCACCTTTTCATGATTGATTGACTTCCAAAAGGTGTCTTTTCGGTTGGCAGTTGATGTCGGTTGATCGTTATTATTTGGCAGTTGGTAGTTGAAAAGATATAACCAATAACCATCCCAAGTCGCGAGCGTGAATCACATGTTGCGATCATGAATAATGATTTGTAACTTTCTGCTTATGAAGAGTAACAAGCTGTGATCGCGAATGGGTGTCATGATCATGACATGTCTTTTTCTTCATGTTTCTTCTTTGCAACTTTGCCAATCTTTGACTACTCCGATCCTAAACAAAATCCTTGTGTTCCTCGCATCATTTTTTGCACATTTTTCACTCTTTTTACATAGAATTCCACTTTTGATCATTTAACTCCCAAGATTCACCTAGTTTCTGCATTTACATAAAAAATAATAACATTCCACGTGAAATCTTCTATATGAAGTATAAAATGACTCAAAACCATATCATTTTATGTTTAGAAATATCATGATAATAAGTGTAATTATACACTTATCACCCATTCCGATTCATAGTACCGTCGAAGTACATTGTCCACTCTTGCCGTAGTTCCTCAACCATGGTTAACTACTCTTTTGGAATTAGAGGTCTTCCACATAATCAGAATCCAAAGCCTATTACGTGATGAATTCTGCCACCGCTCATCCCTTGATGATCTTCCTGGTAACATATGTGATATCAAACTCGAACAGCAGTAGCAATCATCTGGAAAGTTTCCCGGCGGGAGACTAGTTGAGTGGCAAAGGTATTTCATCGGGTCGAACTTTGCTACTGCCTCTACTTTGTAAGATTGAAAGTAGTGGCGTAGTTTCTTAGTGAGCTATACCATTGCAGAACAAATCTTCTCCACCAAAGTGTATTTGGACTCATAGTCCAGCAACTTCCTACTTAGATTATACACGGCATGCTCCTAGCGGTCCTCCTATTCTTGCACCAGCATCGCCCCCATTGAAAATTCTTCAATAGCCAAATAAAGGATCAGAGGTTTCCCCAGGGTAGGTGGTTTTAATACTAGTGGGCTGACCAAATACTACTTGATCTGATTGAATGCTACATGGAATTGGTCATTCCACATGATCGGTTATTGTTTCCTTAAGAGCTTGAAGATGGGTTCGAAGACAGTGGTAAGCCGAGCAATGAACCTACTGACGTATTGGAGGGACCCTAGGAAAGACCTCCCTTCAATTTTGTTTTAGGTACCGATAGGTCCCTGATGACCGTACTCTTATCCGGATCCATTTCTATCCCCCGCTGGATGACAATATGGCCTAGAAGGTTTCCTAAGGTCACCCCAAATACACACTTCTTCGGGTATAGGTGGAGGTTGTATTTTTATATTCAGGTGAGAAACTTGTCTAGGACAACCGGTTGCTCTTCCCGAGTGCTCAACTTCACCAGCATGTCATCCACATAGACCTCAACCTCTTTATGGATCATATCATGCAACAGGGTGGTAATAGCTCTCTGATAGGTTACCCCAATGTTCTTTAATCGAAAGGCATCACTTTGTAATAGGAAACCCCACACTCGGTAATGAAGGCAATCTTGATCTTATCCTCTATGGCCATGAAGATTTGATTGTATCCGGATAAGCCATCCATGAAGGAGTACATAATAGCCCTAGCTATACTATCAACTAGGACATCAATGTCAGGCAAAGGGAAGTCATCCATTGGCGAAGCCTTATTTAGGTATCTAAAGTCTACACATACCCGGACCTTTACGTCCTTCTTCGCTAGAGGGATGATATTGGCCAACCAAGTCGGGTATTCGACCACCTCTAGGAATTTAGCCTGAATCTACTTGGCCACCTCTACATTAACTTTCTCCACCCATTCAGGTCGTAGCCTTCGTAGCTTTTGCTTCACCGGCATGATTTGCCGATCGATGGGAATCTTGTGTTTCACAATTTCCCTATCAACCCCTGGCATGTCCTCATACGACTAAGAAAATGCTATCACATGTAGTTTAAGTACTTTTATCATTTCTCTCTTTTCATGAGGAGTCAAATCTTTAGAAATAGTCACCATTTTTTGTGATTCGTTTATAACTAGGTTAATTTCATGTAATGATACATCATGTATGTTAAAAACATTATGTGTATGTTAAGGAAAATATATGTTGCCATCTGGCCAGACATCGAACAAGTAAGCAAAGTTTGCACTCATTGAATTAAACACCACATAAGCTGAGTTATTTATATAATAAATGTTTGATACATCAAAGATGACATCGTCTGTTTCCTCCTCCACAAGAGAAGGGTCTTCTTTGACAAGGGGCACCCCTAGAGTGGTGCCACGATCCTGGGTGAACTTCAAGATACGAACAGGAAATTCTACTTTCACAATCAGATGCTTCATATGCTGTATCCCCTCCATGACTACCCTCATTACTGTCATCAGAGAACTACCGCTGGAGCTCTCCCCCTTAGTCTGCTTGGTTTTCATAAGTACTGACACAACCTTGGTGATGGATTCCAGTGCTCCTTCAAGGTCCTCTTTCTCCGGCTCATAGTCAGCTTTAGGTTCAGATCTGAGCTTGTCTTCCATCTTATCTTTGCCTTTGTCTTTGGTCGGGCTCTCTATCAAGACTGGGTGGTCTGGAACTTAGTAGGTTTGCCATCAATAATAGAAGCGACGAGGATGTCATTCAAGAAGTCATACACATCATTGAAAATTTTGAAACGGGGGACCTCTTGACAATTCTCAATCAAGGGCTTTGCCTCTCCCTTATACTACCTCTTCCCTTCCATTTCACATACGCTCATCATATTATAGAAGAGAGGTATCCTATGCTTGTAGATCTTATTCTCAATGGTGAAGCTAAAGCCAAATTTTAGTACTAGTGGGATGGGATTAACAACTTCGGTTACACCTTGATGGTACTTTCCTAGGTCTTTACTAGGCATGAATCCTTTGCACTTCATGATCTGTTTAAGTCCTCGTTAAAAGTGGTGGTAACATATGGGATTCTGCCTCCTCTTCTTTCAATCTATCACCATAGCGATCCTAAGTTTGTGAAATTCTTCTTCAACAAATGTTGCTGCGGCCATGATGAACTCCTTATCTGCCTTGATGTTCATCAGTTCCCCTCAATGGATCATCTTGATCTTTTGGTGGAGGGTTGATGGAACGGCTCCTAGAGCATGTATCCATGGCAATAACAAAAGTAAAGTTTAAGAAACTGGGATGTTAAGTATAGTGAACTTGACTTTAGAGCCTACACCATTCATTGTCACTTCCGTGGTGAAAGTACCCACTACTCCTCTCTTAGAGTCGTCGTAAGCCTGAATCACCATATCGGACTTCTCCAACATGCTCTCATTCATCTCGAGAAGTGGCATGACCTTCAAGGGGCAAGGGGCTTAAGTTCAAGGTGGAACCATCATCCACCATGACGCACAGGATACACTTGTCTAGGATGTTCACTCTGATAAAGAGCACTTTTTATGATTTTTATTCTCCGAGGGCTGGTCTGAGCCATCAAAGGAAATGGCATGGAACTTCCTCGCCAAGATACCCTCCCCAATGGCCATGCACATTTCTATAATGAATGTGGTTGGAGTCGCATCCATCTCCATTAGCTTCTAGATTAAACCCCTCCGATGTGCGGTGGAGAAGCGTAACAACTGCCAGATACTGTACTTTATTTATGTCCCTTTTAGCAGGTGTACCAAGGGGTCAATATCCAAATCCCTTTTGAAGGCCCTTGATATGCTCTTTCAATCCTTCTTGATCGCCTCTAGCTAGTTCATATACCAGTCACTCGAGAGGCCGGTTAGTGAACATGGGAAGAAAGTGGCCAGCTTCTCGTAGGTGACTCCTAGGGCTCATATAAGGGTCTCAAACTTCATCAAATGGAAGGATGGTGTATCATTATCCTTAAAAACTAGCATTTTTCATAAATTAACCTGAGAACATGAGCATCGTACTAGCTGAGAGATCCTCGGAACCCTTGACCCTTACTCTAGTTGGGACATAACCTAGTCGATGTTGATGCTGGAACCGATCATCATTATGAACTCTCTAAAGACCTGCCTTACACACTTGAGAACTCTTCACTCTCCTCCCTTTCTAATGCCTTCCTGTACCATTCCCCTTGCCTCTTCCGGGAGTGTCTCGTCATTGACCTTAACTTGTATTCCTCTTTGGTTAGGAGGATCCTCGTAGGATTCTTGGGCAATCACCCCTTCCACCATGCTTTCTTGAACCAGTACTTCCCCTAATTGGCTTTTGAGATCACTTCCATGATTTGATTTTTCACCATGCTTGATTCTACCATGTTAATTTGCTGCCTAGACTCTCTAAATAACCAATCGCATCTTGCGGCCACGTTGAATACATCCTCAAAATTTCGGAGAACCAATTGACCGAGGCATCACCTATATGAGGACCTAGCCCCCTGGATCAACATCTATACAAGGATGTCCTCCTCTAGCTTGTATGGTATCCTGACTAGAATGTTCATTCATCACCAGGAGTACTTCTTGAAGGATTTGTAGTTGTTCTAAATGTAAGCTGTTAGTTCCCTCAAGGTGGGTTTAGGCTTCTCCATATACATGAAGGCCTTCTCAAATGCCTCAAAGATGCATCCCCAATCGCACCTCAATACCTTAGGCTGATTTCCGCTCCACTCTCTCGCTACCTCAGATAGAGAGTACAAACATAACTTTGCTAGTTTAGAGTCGGGGAGTCCTTGCATTCTCATTAAAGTTTTGAACTTGAGAACATGAGAGGTTGGTGAATCCCTTTCATCATATACAGGCATTTTGCACAGGCTATATCCAAGACCTGAGCAAGGCCCTTGGACATGGAGAGTGGCAGCGACACTCGTTCCCCCAGCTTGGTATAGCTGCACCAAACCTTTTCCTCAGTTAGGCTGAGATATCATATCAAACACATACCTTGAAGGTATGTCTGACTCCACCATCATTACTTTTGGCATTAAACTTTGGAATTCTATGTCTATCTTTAATGCCACCTCAATAAGTTCACTGAAGTCTGCATACTAGCGCGAGTTAAGGCGGTGGTGAAATTCGGGGCACGCTCCACTGATCAACATCCCATTAGTACGATTCTCTCCGATTTCTCCTTGATCATCACTTGTATGGAAATCCATCGTGAGCTATATTCCTTGGACATCTCGTCCTCATCTTGTGTACAAGTTGCCAAGTTCATCATGTTTGCCTCAAGCATCTCCATGTATAAGAAATCACATTTGAAAGTGCGAGAGATGCAATGCCAATTACCCCTGGTAGAAGGGGGATTGGGTCAAGTACCAGTCTCCTCCTATCCCTGATAGCAAACATGGGAACAAAGTTGCCAACATATCATCTGAGAGACCTTGTGCTCTCATGAGCATTTCGTACTTAAAGACATGGAAGCTCGGGGCATCCTGGTAGTCATACACAGACATTTCGCATAACCTGAACCTCGGGCAGTGGAAATTTTCAAACTTTCCTATACTCTATGAACTCGACCCTGCCTCCGAACTTGTCATCACATGGTAGGGGTCAATCCCCGATCCAATCATCATTTCGGGCTCCTATACTATTCGCTACATACACCTCTAAACCGCAATTCCTCCAATCCCTGAGTTGATCATTCCCACCTTGTCCTCAAATTGGGGAAGAGGATTGCTCATCGTACTAAGTTTCAAGGAGAGCTCTGCTATCACCTGGTATTCTATCAGCTTGCGGATGGCTCTTAAGAGATCTTTAAAGTTATTGATCTTATGACTAGTCATCACATGATAGTGATAGAAGCTATTCTTCTCCTCCGGCTTGGAGGGAGCCCAAGGCTTTATACTCTCAAACTTCTTCAGTTCCCATAATTTAGTGAATAGGATTCCTAAATTAGCAGAATAGGGAGAGATTCTGTGATACTCCACTTTTGGTAACCGCACGATGTTATCAGCTTTACTTGCACCAATTACACTGCCGCTTGTTTTCCCTTGGACTGAGAAGAGTTAGGAGCTGATGAAGATCTCATGTTAATCTTGTAATATCAGGGTCTGCTAACGGGTGGAGCCATTACTGCGTTCATGGCCTCTATCCTTTCCAGCTTCTCCGCCTTCTCAAACACATCATTTTAGCATGTGAAAGTGTTCATCCCTTGACGGTTTATATATACCGGTAATGCTCCATCTAGAAGTTTCACAATCATATCGAATAAGCTGAGGCAATCCTTGAACAACACTTGGGTTTTCATCCATCGACCGTAGTAGGGTTTAAACAGCTCACCGGGCATCTGTTTAACAACTTCCAGATTCTGCATCATCATTTTCATCTAGGAGTTAAACCCATATTGCTCTAAGAGTTCATCGGACAGACGATTCCAGTTATTTGAAACTTCTAGAGGTATGTTATTGTACTACTCGTTAGCAGGTTCACCTAAGAAACCGATGAACAACTTGGCTTACATCCTGTCAGAGATTATCCTAACCCTCATTACCATTTGGTAATTCACCAAATGGGACCTGGGGTCTCCTTCCCCTTTGTACTTCACCAATTCAGGCATGATGAAGTTATCGGGTAGCCAATCTTCATCGTGTAACATTGGGAGCGTTGGGTAATAGCTTGAAGCATAACTAGGGAACCGATGTGCATGAGTGGCCAGGAATTGTTATCAAAATTCTACCATGCTTGGAGGTAGACCTTGAAGTATCGCACCCTCACTGTTGAAAGGAAAACTCGACTAGTAAGGGTGAGAAAAAGTCATGGATCATTGATGGGATTGTCCATGGGGGAATGTAACACCTTCGGAGGTAACGATAAAGTTCGGGGTACCCGTGGAGTGAGGACCTAGTTGGTGCTGGCCTGTCGGGGCATTCATTTTTTCATTGAAGAGAGTAGGGTGTCAACGCTTTGGGGTCCAACCTATTGGGAGTTAAAGCTAGGTGAGGTGAAGTTGGGAGATGGCTTGCTAACTGACACTGCTAATAACTAAGTGTGTGATTGCGGTGGTGGTGCACTAACAATCTGGTGATTGAACTAACCAGACTCGAATGGACGTTGTGGGTGGCCTACCCTAGCAAGCCCAAATTGATCACCTTCGGAGTTCTATCCCATTTAAAATGGTCTGAACAATTCAAACTTGGCTGGACTATTCCCGGTGCCAAACTGAAACACATTACTTGGGGGGCTGTTGTTGGGAAGGGATAAGGGCCTCCTCGCCCGAGGTTGGCCAGCAATGGGGAGTTGAACATTTCCCGCGATCTTTGAGTCTGAAAATCGATCTAAGTTTTGATCTTCCATCTACCTTGGGTGAGTTTGATGCTGGATAGCCTGGATGAACTGCTCATTACCGATGAAGGCCTCTAGCACATTCGCGATCTCTCCACTAATGTTTTGTTGCGGCCCCTGAGTCTACGCGAATGGTCCCTCTTAAGCAAATTGACCCCTAGTTGTGTTACCGTCTTGAGAGTTAGTCATTCTGAAGAATTGATCCTTGCTTAAGTCAAAGCTTTGTCCTAAACCTGAACCTAGCCTAAAACTTGAATCTTCACTAGAATCGATGTATGGAACACCCTCTTATTAGGACAGAATGTTTCCCTACCTAACCACGATGGGAGAAACTCAGATAAGGTGGTGATTTGTCCACCTTTAAGCCTTAGCTGAAGCACACAAAATGGTGATCGGATCATGCATGTTAGATGTATGATTGATGCTCATGCATGTAATGGGGGTAATTATGATGTAATCGTGGTTGTTGAGTTTCAAATTTCAGGGTAAAGGTGGTGTTAGTGTGACCTCCAGGCCTTGTTACATGGTAAAAGGCCCATAAGGTAATGAGGTAGCGTCGATGATTTTGTCATATTACCCATGTGGTAACAGGCTCGGGCCTCGAAAATTCACAACCATGGATCCTTCGTAGGGGTTGCAAGGAATCAGGTAAATAGTGTGTTATAATGATAAGTGTATAATTATACTTATTATCATGATAATTTTACTTATACAATGATATGGTTTTTTTTCATTTTATACTTCATATAAAAGATATCACGTGGTATGTAGTTATTTTTTATGCAAATGTAGAAACTAGGTGAATCTTGGGAGTTAAACATTAAAAGTGGAATTCTATGTAAAAAGAGTGAAAAAGGTGCAAAAAGATGTGTGGAACACAAGGATTTGGCTTAGGATCGAAGTTGTCAAAGATTGGCAAAGTTGCAAAGAAGAAACATAAAGAAAAAGACATGTCACGATCGTGACACCCATTCGTGGTCGTGACTTATTACTCTTCATAAGCAAAAATTACATATCATTATTCATGATCGTGACATGTGATTCGCACTCGTGACTTGTGATGATTATTGTTTATCTCTTTCCAACTACCAATCGCCAGATAATAATGATCAACCGCCATCAACTGCCAACCAAAAAGACACCTTTGGAAGTCAACCAATCATAAAAAGGTGTCTTTTCCATTGTGAATGAGGATCAATCTTTGCATCCAATCATATTGAAGTGATGCAACCCTTCGCTAATGAACATAACTCTTCGTTTGGATAGACGTAACCCTTCACACTCTATAAATAAGGTTCAAACCCAACCATTCTCATGCATGGTGTGTGGCATGAGTAGTAGGCATTGAATGATAGTATACATGCATAGATAGAGAGTAAAAATATGTAGATTTTGCTACGTTCAAAATCTTAGTGAGAAAATGCATAAGTTTTTCGATTCTTATTTCGATCACTATATTTCTACACAAATTCGAGTGTTTGTTGTATGAGTGTAATTGCAAAGCACTTATCAATAAAAGTTTTCATTCTTCAACATTCTTTTGTTCGATATTCACAAAGAATATCATCCTAGCAGAGGTTCTGTATGAGTCGAGACCGAATTCAAAGTGGACACAGGAATTTCTGGAATTAACGACTCTCATTAAAGAGTGGATACAGTTTGATCAACTTTAACTTTCACCTGCATACCTTACAACTTTACTTTGTTTTCTGCTTATACTTTCTATTTTGAAATTTATGATATGTCTATGTATCTTAACGAGTATTTCATCTTGCAACATTTATATTAATCAAGTTATATGCTTTTGAGTTAACTTTAAGAGTGATTTCGGGGTTAACAAGATTATAATCACTAGATCTGTGATTATAACGCTGTTTAGTGAGCCAACATTTTTGGACTGGTAACTTGCTAAATATGGCTATGTGAGAGTGACCTGTACTAAGCATAGTAATATTGTTATCCAGGTTCTTATAACTGTCATAATTCGTTTACCCTAGATTTAGAAAAGTCATCTCATGTGTTGTTCTGCGGTGAATTATTGAATATTAGGGCGTCTAGAACCGTATTTGTTGAAATTATTTAGTGTACGAAATATTCGTGATGATTTTGCATGTTTTTCTTTACTAAACTTGTTCTTAGGAAATATCTATATAATTTACATCTTCTCTAATCTGTTCATGCATCTGTATATTCATCAGTCTATCATCCAATCCATCCAAACCTTACAAATTATCTTATTTCTTTTGTTCCGTAACTATAGTTGGTCTTAAAAACCAAATTCTTTCCCTGTGGGATCGATATCTTTTAAAACTACATCGAAACTGTATACTTGCAGTGGTCACCATTTTTCTAGTTGATAAATGGTATTGCCAACACTCGTTCATATATTGAACTTTTATCTCATCGGTAGAAAAGTGGGGAGCAAGGTTTTTGGCACCGTTACTGAATTTAACCCTATCGGAATGAGTATAGTTAAAATCTTGCGATCATATACCCTTCTTCATACAATTTCTGGGGTGATGGGTACGTTGCCCCATTTGGGTAAAGGTTCAGGCATCATTTAGAAACCTCTTCATTGTGTTCCTAATCCTAGGTGACGCTATCTTGGCTCCTCGTCGAAAACTAGCTGGTTGGTATTAGTGCAATACCGGGTGTAACTTAATGTGACATGTGTGTGTGCATATTAGTGTCTGTATAAGAGTTCGTGGCTAGCATGATGCCATATGTAAAGAGACACTCATTAATGTATTATGAAGGTATGAACACATATAACATAACACATAACATATCTCATCTAACCTTATATCTCCCGCGCATAAGGGGTAGGTTTCTAATTCTTGGTTTGGCTCATCTTAACATCACAAGGATATTAAGGTTCAATCCTGCATGAGAAGAGATGCATTTTGTTTCGGTAAACCTAGTGGAAGTATCTATGGTTCCTTATATGAGTTCGGTCAATAGGTTGCTGATGTAGAAGGTTCTTGTTGCACTACGATACACTTGCTCCCTTTCCACCAAATAGGTTAGAGGGGGTACATGTGATATGGCAACAAGTGATCCACTTGCTAAGTATCTTTGGTCTCCAAGGGTTCGTAAAGGATACTTTCACAAGCTTCTCGGTAAAACAAGGTGCCTTAACCTTAATGGCTAATCCGTCTAATGCATATGCTTTGTGGGATACCAAAATTTTGGAAAATGGTTTAACTTAAATAATGACTTTTCACTAACTCATAAAAAATCTTCGAAACTTTTAAGTTTAAAGAGAAAGAACTCCCCAACAGAGTCGCCACTATGAGCGGACAAAGTTCTACCCTCGCGGTCACCGGAAGGTGCCAGCCCTGTGATATGGGGCGTGGGGTTTTCAAGAACTGGTTATTTTGTTGTGGAATAAATTCCAAAAACTCAAGGCTTAAACCTCTAGCCTACATTACACAGAGTCGCCACCCGGATCAGCTCTTCCGGGAAATTCAGTACAGCCTAAATCTGTTAAGCCTAAACTATACCATAGAGATTCGGGTCCGGATGAGTTACTTATTTCATCGTTATTTAAATCATATTAGGCGATTTGGTACCATATCCTAATATCATGATATCCCATTCTAAATCATTTTCGTGTTATATTTTATCATGCATACGGAAAGCAATAAGTAAGTGCGGAAAATAAACACGTCGAAAAGTAAATACTCCTAAGCTAGGGGATTATTTACATATTTGGGGACGAGGAATACAAATGGCCTAAAATACATGAGATTTAGGTGAATAAATATAATCATATCCTATTATACAAACGATCTATCAAATATATAGTTTTGTATTGAAATGCGATACCCGAAGGAAAGTAAATCCTAACATTCATCTAACCTATTCTACCTGCATTCACAAAGGTTAGTGCGAAATATTTCCATTGCACAAACATGTACCAATGTACCGAGTATGTTAGATTTTGATATTTGGAAGACCCGTCTGGTTGAGTTAAATAAAAATGCTAACAAAGGCTCACGATTTCCGTTGTGAAAAATGATTCATTTTTAATCAAATATGTTACTCATTTTATTAGTGAAAATGCCGCTTGTAAATTTTATCGGGTCTGATATCTGGGAACAGGGCATTCCCTTCGTGGGGGTCTCCTAATTTAGCTTCGTTATGCACAAATATGTAGATGTCACAAGTGATTCTAAGCTATGGAACATAGCATCGTATAATTATTCTACTGGTCTCAATAAATTTATGTGAACAATTCATCTTTGGTTAATTAAGCCCTATTCGGTAAATAGTGAATAACTTACATTCTAGAAAAAAGGGGTAATGCCAAAATCTACATTGCAATGTCGAAATTAACATTGGAACACTGACACCAACATCGCAACATCAACGTCGGCGTTACCTTATTTTTTTAGAATACAGTTAAAATAATACAAGCAACTAAACTAAACACTTTTCAAAACAACATCAAATCATCAAATGAGCATGAAACATAACTCTAGGAACTCAGAGGCTCACCCCGTAGTCGAGAATCCACTTCTTCGAGATCTGCGTAGTTCCTTCAGGAAGCTCTCCTTGTTTCTTTAGTTGGTGTGATGTGGTTTTTTAGCTTAGGAAAATGAAGAATGGGGCAAATGTTGCTCCACAAACTTAAGGCGTAATAACTGAAATGTAGTTTAAGACTATGTTGGTGTCTCCTCCACCAAGTTTTATTGAGTTAAAACTTAGCAAAGGTGGTGAAAAGGAGCTTGAACATAAATGTGAGCTACAAACATTACTTTCTTCAATCCCACTCAATTTTTGTGAATCTAAACCTCAAGATTACTTAGATGGATACTAGAAAACCCAAGTTCATACCCTTCTTGTGAACTTACTTCTCCCCTTTAAAGAAAATCCTACTTGACTCTAAGAACATACATTAAAAACCAACACAAAAACTTATGAAATGTAAACTTTTGTCTCCAAATCAAATGAGCTCTCTTTCTTGACTTCTTTTGCATGAGTTCAAACCCCCCTTCTCTGAATGTTAGCTCTCCTTTAGTAGGAGAGCTCCCCTCAATCCAAAATCACTCATGATAACTTACCATGTACCTTTCTCTTTTTCACCCCCCAATCCAAGGAGAGAGGTCCCTCTCCAACCACCCTATAGTGCTTGGCATGTAGGGAAGGTCAACCAAGAGTACAAGGGCCTAAAAGACTAAGGGTTTAATCATTCCTGAAATTCTGCAATTCTACTGGTGCTGACCCCGACATCGGTGTTGATGTCTCAATGCTAACACCGATATTAACCACATCAGTATTGGCATTGGCTTTTGGACCTTAGTTTATTTCAATCTGGGCCTTATCACTGTTGACTTGGAAATGTGGTGTCAATGTGGTGACACCGACATTACCAATGCCATTACTGACATTGGCATATCGATATAGGCATTGGGCCTGTATTGGGTCGAACCAAATTAGCCCAGCATTAAGGGGTTTGTGTAGGGTTCACAAGAAACCAAAAGTGCTCCTCCCGAGGATGTTCGAGATCCTGTCAAAGTGAATGACTAGCAAAGGAAAACAAATTACAACTTCATCATCGAACTCGCAAGTGATGATAAAAATCTCATGCTCACACTTTTGTATTCATGATCGAGCTAGAGATAACACATCAAAGGCTATCTATAAGAGACATGAAGAAATAGAGACCGAAGTTGAGAAACATAAAAGCAGCTAGTTCTTGTGGGAGTCAATGCAATAAAACTCAACAGAAGAGTGATGTTGATTGAAGGAGATCTGTTAGGAAAAATCACTTTACCTGATAAGGACAATCCTCTGAAGAAGGAGCAAGTTCAAACGATGAACATCACTTTAAGGGAAAATCAGCAGATACCTCTACCTCAAAAACAAGCCTCAACTTCAAAATAACATATCTTTCAGGGATTCAATTATCACTATGATGTCAACATTCCTCAAAGAAGAGAAAGTAGCCAGAAGATAAATCAGAGGAATTTATTAGTCAAAGTAAAGAGGTTTCCTCAGAAGTAACAGATTAAGGAGCCATACGATATGTGCCCCTCTCCTAAAGCTAAACATAAGAAAGTAGTAAATCTTCACTACAATTTTTGTGGGAAAAAGAATCACATAGTTGTTGTGTGTAGGCATAAGAATGGACATTATGATATTTATACTTGGCCTGATTTAGTATAAAATGCACCAGAACCCAAGGGAAACTGGGTTCGAAGATTCTAACCATTCTCTTTTATAGGAAAGTCTTAGGTCCACAGAAGGTCAACAACTTTGGTGTATAGACAGTGGATTCTCAAGACATATGATAGGAGATGAAGGTTCATTCATCTCACTTAAACACAAAAGATATAGAAATGTACGCTTTGGGGATAACAAGAAAAGAAAGATAATTGGAAAAGGGACCATAGGATTTGAAATAAAAATAGAAGAAGTCTCCCTAGTAGATGTTCTGAAATTCAATCTTCTGAGTGTATCTCCACTATGTGATCAAGGAAGAAAAGTTATCTTTAATTCAGAAGGATGCTCCATCATAGCCTGTAATATGAATCAAACTCTTCTTTATGCACCTAGGATTAACAATGTGTTTATAATAAACATAAATGATAATACAAGAAAAGATATATGTTTAATGTCTAAAGAAGAGGAATCACGGCCATGACACAGAAGATTGGTTCATGCTAACATGATGCTTCTGACCAAACTAGCCAAACAAAAACTTGTTGAGGGTTTGCCAAGTTTGAACTTTGAAAAGGATTATCTATGTAATGCATGCCAATATGGAAAACAGTTTAAAAAGAGCTTTAAATCTAAGACTGATTTTACTGTGAGGAGAGTACTTGAAATGGTGCATATAGATCTTTTTGGCCTTGTTTAGCTTGTGAGTATGGTGGACATAGATATACCATGTTAATAGTGGATAACTATTCCAGGTATACATGGGTTGTCTTGCTCAGTAGCATGGATGAAGCCTATGAAGGTTTCTCCGGACTTTGTAATAGAATAGAAGTTGAACAAAATGTCTTACTTTCAAAAATCAGAAGCGATCATGGTATAGAATTGGAAAATAAGTTATTTGTTGGATTCTGTGATGCCATAAGCATTTAGCATAACTTTTTTGCTCCTCCCACTCCATAACAAAATGGAGTCATTGAGAGAAAGAACACAACCGTAGTTGAAATGGCTCAATCAATGCTCAGTGATAATAACTTAGCAGAGTTATATCCTTAGCAGAGTTAATATAAGATCTGTAATTGACAAAACTCCTTATGAGATCTGAAAAGGAAGAACCCCAAGATTGGGTACTTAAAAGCCTTCGAATGCAAATATTTTGTGATTAAAAACAAAGAATAACTATGAAAAATTTAATCCTAAATCTGATGAGGCAATATTCCTTGGTTACTCAACACATAGTAAAGCTTACAAAGTCTTTGTCAAAAGAATAGCTTCTCTTGATGAGTCAGTACATTTAGATTTCGATGAGGCTAACCATATAGGAGAAAGAAATGGTTTAGAGGATGATGGAGAATATATGTCACATAAACCATCCTTTGACCAAGAACAGGGGGAGTCTTCAACAAAGGATGAACCTTTTGAGTTGAATTTCACCAATCAGATTGAAGGAGAACCATCATCCTTAGCAAAAGAAGATCCAACTCATCATGACCTTCCAAAAGAGACAATAACCAAGAAATATTATCCAGAAAGACTAATCCTTGATGCGCCTTAGAATCCGGTTCTCACCAGAGGATAACTTAGTAGAATGTCAAGCCATCTAGCTTTTGTGTTAATCATTGAAACTAAGAAATTTGAAGATGCTAAGCATGATGAGAGTTGGTTGATGGCAATGCAAGAAGCGCTTGATCAATTCAAGAAGAAATGATGTTTGGGATCTAGTTCCTACACTGAAGAATAAATCCATCATTGGAACCAAATCGGTCTTCATAAATAAGCTTGATGAAGAGGGAAATGTAATAAGGAACAAGGAAAGGCTTGTTGCTTAGGGATACAATCAATAGGAAAGAATCGATTATGATTAAACCCTTTCTCTAGTAGCTAGACTCGAAGCCATAAGAATTCCATGTGCCTTCGCATCTCATATGTGCTTCAAGCTTTATCAAATGGATGTCAAAAATGCATTTCTCAATGGAGTCATTGTAGAAGAAGTATATGTGAGGCCGCCACCTAGATTTCAAGATGCAAAACATCCATGTCATTTATTTAAGTTGAAGAAAGCTTTGTATGGTCTCAAACAAGCTCCCAAAGCTTGGTATGAAAGATTAACAAGTTTCCATATCTCTAAAGGTTACATCAGAGGAAAAACAGACATAATTTTATTCATCATAACAAGAAATAAGGATATTCTCCTTGTATAAATATATGTTGATGATATCATATTTGGAGCCATTGATGACAAGCTATGCAAGGAATTCACCTCTCAAATGAAGAATGAATTCGAGATATCCATGATGGGAGAACTAACACTCTTCCTTGGTCTTCAAATCAAGCAAAGCTCAAATGGTATATTCATCAATCAATCAAAATATACCAAGGAAATTCTAAAGAAGTTTGGAATGGAAGATGAAAAGGAGATGTCAACCCCTATGGCATCAAACACAATTCTCAGAAAAGATCCAAAAGGAAAGAAAGTTTATCAAAAGCTCTTCAGAGGAATGATAGGATCTCTTCTATATCTTACAATAAGCAGGCATGATATTCACTATAATGTGTGCTATTATGCAAGATATCAGAGTGATCCCAAAGAATCTCAATGTAGTCAAAAGAATTCTGAGATATCTCCGTGGAACCATAAAAGTAGGATTCTGGTATCCTAGCAATGGAGATTTCTCTTTGAAAGGATTCACTTATGTGTATGGAAGAGACTAACTTAAAAGGAAAAGCACTATTAGAGAATGTCACTTCCTTCGAAACAACATTGTCTCTTGGTAGAGCAAGAAATAAACATTTGTCACATTATCCACAATAGAAGCTGAATACCTTACTGCAGGAAGCTGTGTTGCTCAAGTACTCTGGATAAAGCAACAACTTGAAGATTATGGAATCAAGTTAGAATGCATTGAGATAATATGTGACAATAAAAGTGCTATTGACCTGTCCAAAAATTCCATTCGGCATAGCATGATGAAGCATGTCAACATTAGGCATCACTTCATCAGAGATCATGTATTGAAGAAAGATGTCAAGTTAGTTTATATATCCACTGAAGATCAAAGAGCTGATATATTCACAAAACCTCTCAGCAAAGACAATTTGCATTCCTCAGAATGGAAATAGGTATGAGTAATCCTATTTGAAATCTACTCAAAAGAAGACTATAGCCTCAAAATAAGTCTATTAGTCAAATATTACTCAAAGCAATTAATCATCAAAAGAAAGTTGTTCAGCTAAGCCAGAAGACAACCTATGAACTGAACCAAATTAAAATTTCAAAAACTTGAAATAATTGTTGGACCTTAAGAAAAAACCATTCAAATTCCATCACCAGTTAAGCCTATAAAACCTACGTACGTTTTATACGATAAATGCTGAAACCATCACGGTTTCTTTAAGGCTAATTACCCTTCTATCCCTCTAAAATACAGTATAAATTCGCATTAATTTTTCATCTTGAAAACACTTTACCAAAATTCTCTCAAACTCTCAAAATCATTGAATTCTCATCTTTAATCCCTAATCTTTGTGTTCATCTCTGTTCTACTCTCAATCAATGACACCCAAGAAACCTAACCCTATCATAGAACAAATCCCCCAAAAGACCTTTGTTCCTATTCGATATAGGTTAAATCCTAATTTCATTATCCCTCAAAGACACCTAGGAGATAATGCATTTCTTAAATCCTCCCCATATGAAGAAACCATTAAAAAACATAACATGGGAACATGGATTAAGTTAAAGGAGGAAAATTTCCCCAAGTTGGTGGTTAAATTCTACAAAAACATGCAGAAATGCACTGTTAGCGAAGAAGAACTGAAAACCACAGTAAAAGGAAAGGAGATTGTCATCACTCCGGCATATCTCGCCAAACTTCTAAATTTGAGAGCTGAAGGCTTGGCTCTAAGGAGAGGAAGTGAAGAGTCCATCTCCTATAACAAAATGATCACATGCCAGAAGGGTGGTTTGGAGAAAAGATTAGCACCCACATGCCTTAGGAGCCCATATATTAGCGATTCATAATGGCACATCTTCTTCTCCAAAAGATGATCTCTACAAATGCGGTGTCAAGCTATGAGCATATCATATTATTCCATCTGGTGGAAGGAAAGAATATCAATCGGCCTATGAACATTATGCAACATATGCTTCACCACAAGTACACTCTTAGTGGTTTGATCAATAGGATCTTGTCATCCCATGAAGTGGATTACTTAGAAGAATAGGGAGTTATGGGGAGTGAAATAGTGAAAGAGACCTTTGACAAGAAAGTTGACTATAGAATGGAGTTGGATAGAGAGGGGGCCATGAGTAAGGATAATTTAAAGAAGTAGAGGGAGAAGGAGAACAGGCTGACTAAGAAAGGAGAACCTCTAAAGCTTACAGAAAAAGAATCTCTTAAGAGAAAGAGGGAGCCTACGATGAAGTAGGAGGAGATCCCATAGGATAAGAGGAGTAGAGTGACCAGAAGTAAGGCACTTACTATTGAGGAAATAGTGCTCCAAAACTTGCAATGATTTCTACAGAAGATAAATTAAGGGCTAGGTTTTCTATGAACAAACCTGTTTATATTCCCCTATCGTTGGTTGAATTAAGTACTAAGGAGGATGAGGATGACAAAAAGCTAATCAGTCTCCTCATTGCAAAGAGGAAGAGGGGAGAATTTGACCCCCAACATGGAGATTCCAAGTGAAGATGAGAAGGAGGAGGAAGAGAAGGTGGAAGAAGAGGAGGCTGAAGTAAAAGCTCCTAAGAAGAAAAAGTTAAGGAAAGTAGGAGAAAAGGGGGAAAAGGGCCAGAAGATGTATGGGGAAACAGTGATTGCTAAAGATGATCCCGAAAAGGACGATATGATAAAGGCACTGAATCTGAGCCTAACAGAAGTAGTGGCTCCTAAGAGAAAGGGGGATGCCATTAAGATCTCTATAGTAGAGACTAAAGCCAGAAGCACCCAAGCATTGACAAAAACTCTTGCCACAAAGGAGTTAACTGAGAAGACGAAGGAGAAGAGCACCTTTGATAAAGGAAAGGAGTCAAATAAAGTGAGTGGTGATTTGATGGAAGGGGCTTCTGTAGACTTTGACCTATAAACTGGATTTCTTCTAGTAGTTGAGTCCTCATAAAGTTTCTAATCCAATAGAATTCACGTTGGAAAAGAAAGTGGGTGATTCTGCTGGTAGCCCAAGTCTCCTCCCATAGATCAACAAAAGCCTGTATTTATCCCGCTCATTCATTTCTAGCCCCACTTGAAACTCCAATCTTCAAGCCAGCAACACCCGAGAAAAATCCATCTCCAAATGTTTTGAATCCTCTTATTGTTACCTCATCAATTGCTCAAGAGGTGGTCAAGGATGTTGAGAAGGAGTCTAAGGAGGAGGCTGACTTAAAAGCCACACAATCCTTTCTAAAAGAGAATGTACTAGAGGAAGATCCATTCCTAAGTGTGCTAAGATGAGGTGAACCATTGTGATTGAATCGGGGGTTCGCTCATTAGAAGTTGAGGATGACAAAGAGTTTGTGTAATTTCCAAGGGCTACAATCACTAAGGAGTAGAAGCAAAATGAGGTGATAAGGAAGGAGAAAGGGAATAAGGATGAGGAAGAGAAAATGGAAAAGGTTGAGAAGAAGAATGATGAAGTTGAGAAGTAAAAGGAGGATGAGAAGGAAATGGTTGTTGTGCAGGTTAATCAAGATAGTAACTGAACATGCAACATTGCAAAGTAGAATTTCAAAACTTAAAATTAACCAAAAAGATCTCCTAAGCATGCCATGATTAATATAATCTAAGTTGAAAAGTTCCACATATGCCAATAGGTTTATAAAACTTATAAAAGAAGTCTAGCATCAAAGTTTAAAACATTACCAGTTGATGCGTGCTTCTCTCTCTCTCTTTTGGATGCGGCGTACCCTTAGAGCAATTCAGCAGAACTTTGTTACCACTAACCTCAAAACTAGGATAGCCTCTACGATTGATCCACATGGATCCACAGCTGCTAGACCACTTGAAGAACAAACTAAAAATATTAACTGAGAATACTCACTTCAAAATAGAAAGAGCCTTCTAAAGAATTCTTCATCGCTTGGAGAAACTCATGGAGGATCTCGCAAAATCTCATGAAGAAAAGATGTTTAACTCAGAGAGAAGGGCTTAGCTAAAGTACGAAATAAGGAGGAGAGGGGAGGCCTATTTATAGGGAGAGGGGAGTGAAAAACTCCCCTCATTTAACAATGTGGGATGGGAAAAATCCCATCCCACCAAACCGAGTCAGTGAAGTGGATCCCTAGGACCCGTAGGTTAACCAGCGCATCCTTGCCACAAGGCAAGCCCTAATGGTATTGCCTTGTGTCACAACGCATTAGGGCCCCATGAGCTTTTCAGCCCGCGGGGTAACCGCGCAGGCCCCACTCTGAACAACCTGCGTTCGTTTGGGGCCCACTCGTAACGGGAAAAATTCCCTTACTCCGCTCGATGCAATTTTCCCAATTTTCTCCTCTAATCCTTTGAATTATTAATTTGGTCCAACCAATTAATAATTCTTCCAATGAATTCAAAAAAACAAATATTCTCAATATAGACCCAATCTATAGGTTCTTTACTTAGTCTAGTAAAGACCTAAAGTGTGTGACCTCACAGGTTCTTGAAGTATAGAGCTGCTAGAGGTTAACCTAAACTTGGCTTCCCATCCTAGAACCTTTAGGCTTAGTGTTCCAGATATATATGGAACCTGATGGCTCTAGACGATCAAATGGGATTTCTAGTAAAGGCATATGATCCCTCGATGCTCGGAATGTCACGTGCCTATAACTTGATCCAGTTCTACAGTAGTAACCATTACAATACACTCCTTCCATAAGGTTACGTACAATCCAGTTTATTGAGCTTGGATTAAGTGTTAGCTCATGTAATAGCTGTAGCTATTCTAGATTTAGACTTGTTCACAAAGAACACCACTCGCCATAATGTATCAAGATTAACTTGAAACCCATTCTATCAATCTTATACTCTGATCAGAGGTTTAAGAGTGTGACTCTTCAACAAGAGGCCCTAAGGTGCATCTCCCATTATATCACTATATGAGGGGCGGTGGATCCAATCTTGACTACTCGGCTTACCAACATGTGATTATCACTATACTCGTAATAACTTGTATCTTCCTGATCGCCAGGGTGTGAATAAGTATGACCCAAAGTATAGCAACTCCTACATAAGGTAATCAGTATCTCAGGTCTAAGGATACTTGTACTG
This sequence comes from Euphorbia schlechtendalii, assembly GCA_949673415.1. NCBI lineage: Eukaryota > Viridiplantae > Streptophyta > Magnoliopsida > Malpighiales > Euphorbiaceae > Euphorbia > Euphorbia schlechtendalii. The sequence continues at coordinate 6,633 of CATIWQ010163692.1, read as the reverse complement.
TTACTATAATAAGACCTGACACCAACACATGGATATAGTTATTTCCGAGTGTCTATCTTATAGCGGTCTCTAGTGTATTACCCGAATACATTCATGTGTTAACTCAAGGTACCACCTTTAGCTTGTGAGATCGGCTGCTTGGATCTAATCCAAGGAGTAAGCCTACACATGCTAATCTGTCCACTTCATTGATGTCTAGTCTCAATGAAACTATGACTAGGGATATTTAGACTATTCATAGTAACACGCATGTGTAGTTTTCACACCATTATAGCTCCCATTATGTCCTTGCACTTTTACGCTATGAAGTAGTCAAGGACTTTATCTTATCAATGCACACACACACACACACATATATATATATACTATTATACATAAATGATACGAGCGACATACATGAATATAAATAAAAGGACTGATAAATAACAAAGATGCCTTTTATTATTAATAATAATACGAAATTGTTTGTACATTATAACTAATTAAGATATATCTCCCTAATTGCCTCTAGGGCATACATCATGTGTAACAATCTCCCACTTGCACTAGAGCCAATTGCCCATGTGCTTAATGCCATACTCGTTAACATGATGGTCATGCTTAACCTGAGTTAATGGCTTAGATAGCCCATCCACTAGATTCTTACCCGTTGGGATGCATTCTAAGCTTATATCTTTTCTAGCTACCATCTCACGAATGATATGGTATTTTCTAAGTACATGTCCATTTCTCTGACGAGACCATGCTTCCTTTGCCTGAATAATAGCCCCATTGTTATCGCAATAGACCGTTATTAGATTTATAATGCTGGACACCACACCGAGATCACAAATAAATCTATTAAACCAAACAGTTTGCTTAGCTGCTTCTGAAGAAGCTATATACTCAGATTCTATGGTTGAATCGGTAGTCGTATCTTGTTTGAAACTTTTCCAAACAACTGCCCCTCCATTAACATAAACACATATCCCAGTTGGGACTTATAATCATCCTTGTCAGATTGAAAACTTGAGTTGATGTATCCCTTCACAGAGAGATCACATTCTCCATAGACCAAAAACATATCATTAGTCCCACGTAAATACATAAGGATAGTTTTAACGACTATCTAGTACTTCTCACCTAAGTCAGATTAAAATCTGCTCGTGACGCTTAACGCATGAGAGATATTAAACCGAGTGCATACTATAGCATACGTAATGGATCCTATCGCTAAGGTATAGGGTATTCTATTCATGCGTAGTCTCTCCTCTTGTGTTCTCGGATACTCAAATTTAGAAAGGTTAATCCCGTGAGAAATTGGGAGATAACTCTTTCTTGACTACTCAAGGTTAAATCTAGCCAAAACCTTATCTATGTATGTACTTTATGAAAGACCCAGTAGCCTTCTGGATCTATCTCGGTAGATCTTTATACCAAGTATAAAAGCTACTTCTCCAAGGTCTTTCATGGAGAACTTCTTTGACAACCATGACTTAACTATCTGAAGAAAAGGAATATCATTTCTTATCAGCAATATGTCAACAACATATAATACAAGGAAAATGATTGCACTCTGATTAGCCTTCTCATATACACAGGGCTCATTAGCGTATGACACAAAATCAATTTCTCTAATTTTCTCGTCAAACCTAATATTCCAACTCCTTGATGCTTGCTTAGGTCCATAAATGGACTTCTGCAAGTTGCACACCTTTGAGCCATCCTTGGATGTAAAACTGTTGAGTTATGCCATATACACATCCCTATCCAGATTCTCATTAACTAATGCTATTTTCACATCCATCTGCCAAATCTCGTAATTATAATGAGTTGTGATGGTAAAGAGTATCCTAATAGACTTTAGCATGGCCACCGATGATAAGGTTCCATCATAGTCATTGCCTTCTTTTTTACTATAACCTTTTGCAACTAGCCTTACTTTATAGGTAATTACCTTACCGTCCATTTCAGTTTTCTTCTTCAAAATCCACTTGCATCCTATGGGCTTAATCCCACTTGGAGCATCTATCAAGTTCCAAACTTGATTTTCATACATGGAGTCCATCTCTGACCTCATGGTTACAACCATTTATCAGACTCTGAGCCTTCCATTACCTCTTTGTAAGTATTAGGCTCATCATTGATGCTTATCATCACTAATGAGAAACTCGTATCACTCAGGAGCCTTAACTGACCTACACAATATCGGTGTCATAATAGATTGTTCCATGCTTACACTTTCTTGTGTAACAAGCGTAGGAAAAATTAGTTAATTATCTGTTTGATCTTCTTCAGTGCCTAACTCGAGATTGCTTCCACTAGCTTTTTCAAGTATATGCTCCTTCTCAAGGAGTTGAGCATTTATGGAAACAAGGACTTTTTGTTCCTTAGGATTATAAAAGGTATAACCATAGTCTCCTTAGGGAACCTACAAACAGACACCTGTTAGACTTAGCACCCTGTTTATCTGAACTTTTCCTCTTTACGTAACCAGGACATCCCAAACTCTCAGGTGAGAAAGAGCTGGTTTCTTACCATACCACAATTTGTATGGTGTTTGATCAATTGATTTCTAGGGAACTTTGTTTAGAATATAAACTACGCTCTCAAGTGCATAACCCCAAAAGGATTTAGTGAATTCTGCTTGGCTCATCATAGACCGAACCATATCAAGTAGGGTTTGATTTTTCCTTTCTGACACTCCATTGTGTTGGGGTGTATAAAAAGGTGTCCATTGGGATAAATTACCATTATCCCTTAGATAATCTTGAAACTCTTGGCTTAAGTATTCACCGCCTCTATCAGATCAAAGGGTCTTGATACTTTTCCCAAGCTGGTTCTCTACTTCGATTTTGAACTCTTTAAATTTCTCAAAACTTTCAGACTTGTGCCTCAAAAGGTACAAATAACCATATCGCGAGTAATCATAGATAAAGGGTATGAAGTAGACAAAACCCTCATGTGTCTTAACACTCATTGGACCATATACATCGGAATGTATTATTTCCAAGGTACTAGTGGCATGCTAACCCTTTCCTTTGAAAGGTTTCTTAATCATTTTCCCCTTTAAACAAGGTTCGCATGCCCCATAGGATTCCCATTTCATTGAGCCCAAGTCACCACATTTGTGTAACTTAGTTAAGCGAGTCTCATTTATATGGCCTAGAAGATAATGCCATAAGTATGAGGATTTCTCATTATCCAATCTCGATTTCTTAACAATGTTCGTACTTAGAATTTCAGTTTTAATATCTAGGATATAAATTCCATCAACAGATATTCCACAAGCATAAAGAACATTCTCGCGTCGAATTTGACAATTATTATTAGAAAATAAAATTTCAAATCCCTCGGTTGCTAAATGCATAACAAAAATAATATTTTAGTGACAGTAGGAATATAATCGCAATTGTTCAAAACTAAAATAGGACACTAGGAAAACAAAGGCTATATGTCCCTACAGCTATTGCAGCAACCCATGCTCCATATCCAACTCTTAGGTCCATTTCTCTCTTTGCAAGCCTCCTACTATTCCGCAACCCCTACAAAGAATTACAGATATGAGTACCAAAACCAATATCCAATACCCATGTAGACTCATAGGGAATGTAGAGTAACTCTCTATCATGAACATACCTGAAGTAGATGCCTCACTTGGATTCTTCTTCACTTCTTCAGAAAATCTGAACCTTGCATGCCTTCTTCTAGTGGCCGCCCTTGCCACATCGAAAGCAAACATTTGCAGTTCCTTTCTTACTTTTCTTCTTTTTACAGATTTTCCTCTTGGCACATAGATCCTTTCCAAAATAGGACCCACCCTTGGAAGGTGTGGTTTTCTCAACCAGAAGTAAAGCCTTTAGATCCTTTCGAATCTTAGGCTCTACTGTTTTCAGCATGTTGACTAACTCGGACAGTGTGGCATCGATCTTGTTCATATAATAATTAGCCACAAATCATGAATAAATATTAATCAATGAAGCAAGAATTAGATCCACACATAATTCATGATCCATCACAAAACCCAATCGAGTCAACTTTTCAATGTAACCCAATAGGTTAAGAGCATGATGCGGTGCTGAAGTACCAACCTGCATCTTCGTCTGGAATAAGAGTTTTGATGTATCATATCTCTCAAACCTGGCCTGCTCTGAAAAGAGCTCACGAAGATGGAGAAGTATGCTCTCATGTTGTTTCTGAAGCTTAGAATTCATGGTTGCCAGCATTATGCATGTTGTTGTTGTTTCATGATCCATTCTGTGCTTCTCCCATGCCTCATATTCATTGGCATCAATTTCAACAAGGCTCATCCAAACCAATCAATAAAGTTTGAAATATCTAGTTTGTTGTCAAGAATTGAGCGAAGGTTTATGTTTGGATTCATTGTTCAACCAAGATATAAGATAAAAATTGTTTAGACATTAATATATGTACATGCATTTAATAAAAGATCTTTAATTAAATACATAATTCTTACTATTTTCTCGACATTATAGCCCCTTCTATTTAAATTCGAGAACTTTGGTCCAACTAATTTTCCTTATTAGGTAGCATCCATAGCCACTCATCATGACCCCCGCTTTAGCAGGTCAAGCCATAACAAAACAACCATGGTTAGAACCCATCCATTTGCATCCCATGCAATTACTAATCCATTTGAGTTCTCTTTCTCGAGACATGCGAACCTGATTGTACGACTCCTCAAATGTGTCTCCAATCTAGCATTAGCTCCAATGATATGGATAACTAACCCATTTTGGTTAAGGCATTAACCTCATCTAGTCTCATGACCAAACACATGTTAAGGGAAACCATGTTGTACATGTCCTTACATCTGTTAATAAGGTTCGTATCGCGACTTATGACGGGAAGAAAATCTACCACCTTAATATTGTTGTAAAGGATTTTATTAGTGATGTTGATCTCACCCTAGTCTAGGTCTTATACGATGTATATGATAATGATAATAATAACTCCGGGCTATTTGGAATTATTAATTCTAAGAGAACATGCTCAAGACTGGTACATCATAATCATTCCATTATGCCAAGACTCCACATAGTATATAAAACAAACTATGTCCATGTTTAAGTTCTTGCACCTATGTCTATAAGTTTTAATTTTACAACTTAAACCATGTTTTTAAAACCATATGCGAAATCCAGTTCCCATACTAGAAATCAAATAAGTCATAAAACTCTCTTGGGTACACTTGAACCTAATATCGATAGAGATTTACAGGTAGGAAAGGCCCCCTTAAAATGAATGAGCAGCCAAGTCCAATCCTTGCCAAAATAACCACGAGCGTTCTTTAATTGAGTGAAGTATGTGACGACCCTTAATTTAAAGTATTTACACGTGTGGTAAAACATTGCTAATTTATATGATAATAACCTAGACTAAGTTTGAGCAAAACCTTAATCTTAGTTATCACATCATTTTCTATAAAAGGAATTGAAACCTAAGTCATGCATAACATACTTTAATCAATTCATAAAAAATACCAATTTCAACATATTATAATCAATCATGCATAGGATAAGGGAAGCTCTGATACCAATGAATGTTATTCAAGATAGTAATTGAACATGCAATGTTGCAAGGTGGAATTTCAAAACTTCAAATTAACCTAAAAGATCTCCTAAGCATGCCATGATTGATATAATCTAAGTTCAAACGTTCCATAGATACCAATAGGTTTATAAAACTTATAAAAGAAACCTAGCATCTAAGTTTAGAACATTACCAGTTGATGTGTGCTTCTCTCTCTCTTTTAGATGAGGCATTCCCTTAACGCAATTAGGCAAAACTCCATTGGCACTAGCATCCAAACTAGGATAGCCTCTACGATTGATCTACACAGATCTTCACCGGCCAAAACCTCCGCTTAGGTAGATACAGTTGGTAGACAGTAGTTGCTAGATCACTCGAAGACCAACTCGAAAATATTAACTGAGAAGGTGTGAGTATGGGATTTTGTACTAGCTGGTGCGTTCAATGATGACGGCTTTTAGGGATTTTTATTCTCGAATCACACGATTTTCGACCGTCCGATGATCTTCATATGGGAGCCTTCCTCGTCTCTGAATTTAAAAGGACTTTAATTCAGAAAATTAACAAAAAAATATAAAAATACACAAAAAAAATTCGAAAAAATAACCGAAAACCGAATCCGGAGCCCGCCTCGCCTATACTTGGCGAGGCACGGCTCGCTAGAGAGCTGGCCAACCTCGCCAGACCTTAGTGAGCCTCGCCAGGTGGCCTGGCGAACTCACCAGACTTTTTGGCGAATTCACCAGGCCTCCTGGCGAGGCTTCCTTGCCAGACGTTCTTCCTATTTTGGATTTTTTGGGACTGTTTTCTATAAATAGTCGGACCTTTTTGGATTGAAGGGAGCTCGAAAATTCAGAGAAAATTCTCTCTGTTAGATAAAAAAATACAAACAATATTTCTTACTTTTTTCTAATTTTTTCTCGGATCCAAAACACTTTTGGATCCCAAATCTCTTCATCTTTTCATCTATTTCTTCTTAAATCCTCAGATATTCTCGGATCTAAAACATATTTAGATACCGAGTCTGATTATCTTTTGGATAAATGAATACTTATTTTCCATTCAAACCACAATGAAATCAAAACGAATGAGTAACACTCT
>CATIWQ010163671.1:0-13307 GCA_949673415.1 Euphorbia schlechtendalii | reverse complement strand
TGGTCAATCTATTATGCAAGCAAAACACTGACAAAGACCTAATGGAATTACACTGTGACTGAGAAAGAGTTGCTTGCTATTGTATATGCATCTGATAAATTCAGGTCTTATTTGGTTTTGTTAGAAGTTATTATTTTTACTGACCATGCAACCTTGAGACACTTGCTAGCAAAGAAAGATGCCAAACCAAGGCTGATCAGATGGTTGCTACTACTTCAAGAATTTGACCTGGAAATTCAAGACAAGAAGGGCTCTGAGAACGTTGTAGTAGATCACTTATCCATAATTCCTAGAAACCTTGTGGAGCAGCCTGAGATTGCAGAAACCTTCCCGGAAGGTCAATTACTCGTTGTAAGATTGCTCCCTTGGTTTGCTGATTATGCTAATTACCTTGCTACATATGCATTTATCTTTTCATCAAAGAAAAAAATTCTTTGCTAACATAAAGTATTATTTTTGGGAGGAACCATTTCTTTTTAAGCTTTGTACAGATCAAATCATAAAGAGATGTGTTTCTGAAGGAGAAATTCCAGCAATCTTAATCATATGTCACAGCAAGGATGCTGGAGGTCATTTTGGAGCAACCCAAACAGCCTCCAAAGTCCTTGAATGTGGTTTTTATTGGTTGACAATCTTTATAGATTGCCACAGGTTTGTTTCAGAATGTAATGAATGCCAAAGAACAGGTAATATCTCAGCTAAAAACGCCATGCCTTTAAACAATATTATGGTTTGTGAAATTTTTTATGTTTGGGGTATTGACTTTATGGGACTGTTTCCAAGTTCATATGGTAATAAATACATTCTAGTGGCTTTAGATTATGTGAGTAAATGGGTATAAGCCATTGTTAATCCCACCAATGATGCTAGAGTTGTTAAATTTTTGAAAAAACTTTTTACTCACTTTGGTGTACCGAGAACAATCATTAGTGATCAAAGAATCCACTTTCGTAATGAACAATTTGAGAGACTAATGAATAAATTTGGTATCACTCACAAAATTGCTACACCATATCACCAACAAACCAATGGGAAAGCTGAAATCTCAAATCGAGAAATTAAGTGAATTCTTGAAAAGACTATTAGCAATTCTAGGTGAGATTGGGCAAGCAAGCTTGACAACGCTTTATGGGCTTATCGGACAGTCTACAAGACTTTCATTGGAATGTCACCCTTCAGATTACTTTATGGAAAAGCTTGTCACTTGCCCATTGAGTTAGAATTCAATGCTTTATGGGCTTTAACATTTTTGAATTTTGATAAGAATGCCACATGTGAATAGAGAAGGTTGCAACTGAATCAATTGGAAGAGTTCAGGCTCTTTAGCTATGAAAATACCATGGTTTACAAGGAGAAAGTGAAGAAATGGCATGATAAAAGAATCCATGAGAAAGATTTCCAGCCAGGTTAGCAAGTTGTGTTGTTCAATTCAAGGTTGCATCTATTTCCTGGCAAGCTTAAATGAGATGGACAGGCCCTTACACAGTTGCAAAAGTATATTCGCATGGGGTCATAAAAGTTGCCAACACTGATGGACAAACATTTAAAGTAAACGATCAATGTTTGAAACCTTACTTGTGCAACGAATTGAACAAGGTTACTTCAGACAACCATTGCCTTCTTCTAACTTAGGCAACCTTGAAAGATTGGTGTCAGCTTTAAACACCAATTGAAGCATTTTGATGAGCCCAAGCTCATTTTTCTACCTTTGTGAATATTTTTCAAATTGTTTTGTGTGCTTAATTCTATTTAGTTATGTCTAATTATTTACTTTTAATTTTGTAGATGCACAAATGGAATAAGTATGGGGAAGTAACATAAGAGTTTCAATTCCAACTTCTTGTTGTTCATCATACTTAATATCTCTTGAAACAAGTGGCTTGTTTTATTTTGGCTATTTTTAATTAGTTTCTTTCTGGTTAAGTTTTCTTTGCTTATTTAGTTTTCTTAATTAAAATGTAATGGGCTTACATATTTGAAATCTTAATCCTTCTTTGTAAATTGTGATTAATGTCATTTAAGGGAGAAATTTTGTGTTGAAATAGTTTTGTAAAAAGTAAAATGAGGCAGAAAATAAATTTTTAATACATAATCATACATGTGGCACTTTCTCAATGCACTTGAAAGATGAGTCATGCATGCAAGCAATGATGACTTTGGGTGAGGGTGATGTAAGCTTAAAGATAGTTTATCATTGCACTCCACTTTCTCTTTTTAACTTCTTTTCTTTTTAATTTTTTATTTTTCTTTGTTTATTAAATTAAAACTTCACATGCATTTATTCCTTTCTTTCCTCTACATTAACATCACTTTTAATCCCAATTTTTAGCACCATTTTAGTTTCATTCATTCACTAATTAAGTAAAATTTATACACATGCATCACTATTTTTTCTAATTAGCATAAATTTAATTTTTGTCAAAATGGTGTTTTTATACTAATTAGTTTATTTTTAATCTAAATTAAAAATTTTAAACTCCTTAATTAAGGGGATCGGATTTTTCCTTTAATGTCATAAAAGCATTTTATTTCTTTCCATTTGCATTTTTTTTCCTAATTAAACCTAATTCAACTTCCCATTTTAAACTTAAGTAACGTTTTTCTTAAAAAGGCATTCAAATAGTTTTGAAGTTTTTCATAACTAACTAATTGAATTAATTTTACTGACCCATGCATTACAATTTCAGCAATTTTAACCCATGTTTATCAAGTTGGTTTTTCATCATTATCATAATCCTATCATTTAGCTTAATTAATTAAAAACATATCTTTTTCAAATTCAAACTCTTTAATTTACCATCCATGCATGAGGGACACGTACACACTGCTTTTACAACTCACCCCCACTAACTTTTCACTTAATCAAAAATCACTTTTTCATTTAAAATTCAAAAATTTTCCTCTCTCATCTCACTTTTAAAAATTTTTCAACTTCCTTTTTCTCTTTCCCTTCTTCACCGTGATCTCTTCCCTTTTCAAAATCCTTTCAATTTTCATCTTAATTCAAAATTTGCAATCATGGTTAACACCCATTACAAAGTTTTAGCCAAGAAACCGGGAAGAACTCCAGCCAAGTAACCCAATCCTTCTTCTTCTTCTGCAACCCCCTCTATTGAAAGAAGTTCCGTCGATTGGGAACTCACTCTCAAGCAAATGTCTGAATTTTTAGATGAAACCCAAAAGGAGAAGTACAATCTTTTCAGTTCTCAGGATTTCATGGCTTCTAGGGCAATTAGATGGGAGGCCTTAAGAACTTTGGGGCTGGAAGAAGGTTTTTGCAACTTTCTAAGGGCAGGAGGCTTGGACTTGTTTACTGAAAACAAGAAGCCCTCTTACAGAGAGCGTACTTTGGAATTCTTAAGTATATTCTTGGTGAATACAGAGATTAAAATCACTGACAACCCAACAAAATATGGTTTTCATTTGTTCGAGTTCAACAAGTGCTGTTTTTTGAACAATTTGAACTTGTACCCTGGAGCTGTGGATGCGATTACTTTAGTTTCAAAGGAGTACGGGAACTCTTACAAAGAAATCCCTACTGATTTTGATGCTATTGAGTTTTGGAAAGAAATCATTGGAGAGGAGGAGTATGTCAATGATAGTGCAAGGTTGCTGAAAGACTATAACCACAAGATTGCCCAGAAGTTTATCAGGCTCGCTGTTTGGAAGGGAGAGCCCCTCCAGAGTTCCAAATGATGATCTGTTTGCTATCTACTGTATGGAAAAAGGTCACCGCTTGAATGCTGGCAGTTTCTTTGCCAAGAATGCTGCATCTCTAGCCAGCAAGCCAAACAAGAAGATCATGATTGGATCTTATGTTACAGAGATCACTAAGAAGTTATTGAGCGATTTCTCTGCTGCAGGTCTTACTCATGCATTTTTTCCTGCCCCCCTAGATTTCAACAACCTTTCGCAGATTCAAGTTTGCAAGAAGATTAGCTCTAAATGGTTACCTTACCACGTTGCTATGGCAAGGGAGGCTACCAAGGCTGTGGGGATCCCTGATGATGAGGCCACCGCCACGATGAAGAGGCCTTTCGAGAAAGATGGTGAAATAAGTGCTAGAGGAAGGGTGAACATTGAGATTTTCAGTGATTTGGAGAAGACTGCCACATGGGAAACAACAAAGCTGATGTCTTTGATCTAGAAAATCTTGGAGTAAAGGGAGGCTGATGTGACTAGAATTGAGCTGGAGAAGAAGGTAGCTTTGCTGGAAAGTAAGAAGCTTGACTTGGAGTGCAGTGAGGAACTCACACCTTCTCTAAAGGTGAAAGGAGACAAGAGCTCCACGAAGTTTGACCTCAACCGGGAGACCTTTAAGCCTGCCTCAACTATGAATCAAGAGGAGGTCGAAGAGAGCCAACCTAATGAGGAGGGGGAATTCCATTCTCCCCCCCAAAATAACGAGTAAAAGTCAAATCCCCTCTCACCCAAATCTAGTATGTTTTCTTCTACTTGTGTTTTGTAAATTTTTACAGCTTTTAGGTTGCTGCAACCTTTCATTCCACTATGATGATGATGCTTTGAGGCAAAGCATTGTTTAAGTATGGGGATGAAGAGCTGGACCCTGAATTATATAGTGCTCTTTTGTATTGTGATGGTAATTCTTTAAGTTTTTGCCTTTATTTTGGTATATGGTTGCTGCCACTATTGATTCCTTGCTTAGATAGGTTGCTAAAACTAAGTAATACCATCTTTAAAGCATGTTTTTAGTTTTGTTTTGTTTTGGAAATTGTTTTGTACAGATGTTGTATGCTGTTTTGGTCATGCAAATTACTTTTTAGGAGAATGCTTAGAGTTTGGCATGTTGATGATTGAATTACATAAGTAGGATTAATTGGCCAAATGAATTTAGACTTGTATATAGGAGCTGTTTTTCAATTTCTTTGGCTAATCATATGCAATCAAGCTATTTTGGTGAGAATTTTGAGCCTTGATTATTGCTTAATTCTTTGTTGAGGGAGCTAACATAAGTAAATTCTTAAACTAGAACTTGATTTGGTTTGTGCTTATTGAGACCACATGTTGATCACTTGCATAAGATGATGAAGGCATTAGGTTCAACCCACTTTTAAACCAAAAAGCCACCCTTTTGAATTAAATTTCCCTTAGAATAGCCCCCTTGAGCCACTAACCATTTTTTTAAAGCCAAAAATAATTTTAGCCTAACCCTTTCACTTTGATTTTCCTTTTTCACCTGGATTTTTCCATGAGAAACTTTCAAATATTAAAGCAAGTTTACAAAAATCCATTGTGATATGCATTTTTAAGCAATTCATGGAAATTTAAATGCATTCCAAAATTTTGAAGCAACCTTTATCAGTTTCCAATTTTTCTAGAAAACAAGATCTCTGCAAATACCTTGACGAAAACAGTAGCAATCTTAGCTACTGAAAATGTTTGATCCTATTTTGAAGCAAGCTTGTTAAAATCTCCAAATACTTCTACTTGCAAAAATTTCATTGCTGGAATATTCAAAAATCTTTTTATGCTTCAAATTGTTTAAAATTTTCCCCAAAAATGTCCTTGAATTTGTACAGCTTTAAGATTATTGCATGAGTCTATTTTTATAGAAAAGCTTGCTGCAACTGTTGATTGCTTTCTTATGGTAAAATCCCTAACCCAACATACCTTTTATTGACCTACCTAACCCCTAACCTACATTACAACCCTTTTTAAAGACCTATTTGATTATGTGTTGTGATTGATAAACTGGTGGAGATGAGACCGATTCTCAAGCCTATAGAATAAAGGTTGATGTGTTTACCCGAGGAGTGAATCTCTTGTATTTTGACCTAAACACTTGAGAGAATTGAGTGAATTCCCTTGTGAGGAACAAAAATTGCATCGATGCCATGTTATTAACTAACTTGCTCTAAGTTACTTGTTTTAGATTTCCTTTATGCTAAATTAACTTGCTAATGTGGTTTCAATCATTTCATGCCTTAAGATTTGCATCCTCTTTAAACTTCTTTGTCATGACCTGTTTTCAATTTGCTCTTTCTTTATTTTAAAAGTTTTTTCACACTTATCTTCTCTTCTTTTCTTCTTTTCCTTTGGTATTTCTTGGGGACAAGCAACGTCTAAGCATGGGGATCTTGATAAGTGGAAAATGCACCATGAAAATATAAGAATATAGGCTTTGGAATTATTTAATTTGGAGTTATATTGTGGAAATTATGAGCATTTTATTCTGTTTTGAAGGTTGCTAGAGTTTACAAGAAGGTTGCCACAGATTTCAAGTTTTGGATTCAAAAAGTGAGTCCAACAAGGATGATTACGTGTCAAGCAGCAATAGGACCTTTGTTAGGACATTTCTTGGAGGGGAAGAAAGTATTTTGAAGGGAAAACTTTGTCTTTGGTATGCTTCCACTTGCTCTTTACTTGGCCACTAAGTAGCAATCTAGTGGTCCTAATTATTTTGTAATATAATATTGTGAACCACTTGCCACTTGCTTAAGGCTTAAGACTTAGTATAAATAAGACTTTGTTTTGTTTTTGAGAGCAGCTTAGGCTCTTGTATGTAAGTACTTTAAGTGTGTTTTTTGTTTCTTACTTAATCTATCTTCATTTTCATGCATTTCATTAACTTCTTTCTTCTCTTTAATTTAAATAGCGAGTAGTTTCCCAGCAAGCTTACTAGGTTCTGCCAGCGGCTTGTTTGTCATGTAGATCCTCTTTTAAATCAACATGAAATCCTTTATTAGATTGATTATTATTGTTTTTAATGATTCATGAGCCTAGCTAGCCTGTGCTTGATTGAGAAGTTAGGAACCGAAAGGTAATGACTAGCAACCTTAGGCCTTTTAATAATCACCTAAGTTTACACGCATCGAAAGGATACTAAACTTTTGCTAAGGGTTTTGGGATTTATTCTAGATGTTTACTTGAACTAAATGCTTAAGGTCTAGTTTATAAGTGGATAACTCCCGGGGTGAAAACCTTAAAGTATTAAGTGGCAGGATGGTATGCCGCACTTAGTTACATGGAAAGTAGGTAAGATACCTTAGGTTTATGCACTTATACATGTTGGGATAAAGGAGAGGAAGCATCATAAGCACCGTTTAAAGGCCTGGTAAAGCTAGTTTCTTTAATATTATCATTTTATAGCATCCTACATTCTACTTCTACATTTTGTAGCAACCGTGTGTCTGTCATATTTTATTTTATAACAACCTTTATTTTTATTGTTTCACTCAATCCACCTTAAATATTTGAACCCCTAACCTACTAAATGGCCTATAAAATTAATTACTTTTCTTGCTCCTCGTGGGAATAACACTTGGTCTTGGCTCGTACTACTAATCACGATCTAGTGCACTTGCTAGGTTCACTTTGGGCATCATCATATTTTGACATCAAATTATTCTTTCTTGGTAAAATCAATAGTGCAAATCAAGTTAGAATGGAAACTCTAAGATGTTGACATTTCCTGCTTCCTTCTTGAAACATGAACTCATGTTTTATTTAGCATTTTCTTGAATGCATTTCTGTTTCCATTTTCGTTTCGATTCTACGTGGGTTCAAAGCATAAATGTTGTCATCACATAAGTGGCAATAAATTGGTCAAGTTCTTAATAGCACTTAAGGAAATTAAAGTGTAACGAGTCCCCTCAATTGAAAGTCAAAAGGCCGAGTTTTTTAAAACACCAAGAAAAGTACAAATAATGAACAGCAACCTCTAAATTACCAAGAGTTTTCTTTCACAAAATGAAATATTCCTAGAAAATTACTTGGAAGAAATCACTCAATCTATCATAGTCTCCATGGCAAGTGATGGGGTTGTGTCGGCAACACTTATTATCATATACCTCCACTACTCAACTTGTTGACAAAGGTCTTCTTATTCCTCCATAAACTTGAACTTGTGTTTATCCAAAAACCTACAATTAAAAGCAAGATAAAACATATCGACCATGTGGTAATTTGTTACAAATTCGACATTGACGCAATGAAATCATAGCCAATGAAGATCTAAAGGATAGCTGATTTCATAGAGGATTCAAGTCGTTTGTGATAATAAATAGATGATTTGGGCTCATTCTTGGATCCAAGAGGTCTCCCTTTCATTATGATGGCACATTATTTTCTTATTATTAAACACATGAAAATAATAATCCTTTCAAAGCAAGAATTTTATTATTTCTCTATAAATACCAACAGCTAATTATATATACTTACAAAGAAGGGATGCTGCATAAGAAACCCACACTATAATATATAATTAGTCGTTGGCACATATAAAGAAAAAAAATCAGAATCCTTACCTAAAGAGGATTATAATTCTTTTGGACTCTAACTGTGCACCATGCCAAAAACATGGTTAGTAATAGCAGTAAGAGCCGATTCAAAGTTTAGTGCTTCTTCGTTAGAATGCAAAAAGATGGTATTTAGAGTGTGGCAAACAATAAGAGCTTTTTGTTTCCCGCATCCTTTTCGCACTCCTTTTTCTGTAGATTCTCAAATTCTTCTTCCTTGACACATGTAGGATTTTGAGCTGGTCCTTAAAAACTGCTCTTGGAAATTGAGATACAAATGATAATTAGAGAAGATCAAGAGCAAGTTTTCACATATAATTGACATCATTCTTCCTATTCTGACTAAGATGGTCAATAAGAATTGGTATACCCTTAAAAAAGGGAAACTTCAGATTTTATTAAGCTGTGGGATCATGACTCCAAGAGTAGTGGGATTACCCTTATTGGAGACTGTGGGATTTTATTAAGCCTGGGCATTTGGCTAATTTTGATGACAGGAATCGAGTATCATGAATCTAGCATTGAGCAATGTTAGTCGACTGATAGATGTCTCCAAGGGATCGGAATCAGTCTGTTTAAGATTTAAGTTGGCTTCTAGAAGGGGGACTTTCGAGAAAATTAGGCATCAGCAATCATGGGTTCTGTGGGCACTTTCGGGAGATGATAACACTAAATTTTTTCATCGGGTGGCATCTGCGAGATTGTGGAGCAATAGAATATTTCAGCTTGAGGTTGAGGGGGTAATGACTGATAATCAGAACTTAATTATTTCCGCTATTCAGAATTATTATACAGATTTGTTTTCGGCTCGATCGGTGGTTCCGTTCTCTCTTCGAGATCTGCATTTTCATGTGGTGTCTTTAGATGTGAACCCTAAATTCACTGCCCCATTCTCGACTGAACAGGTGTGGATGATTATGTGTTCATGTAGCGAGGGGAAAGCCCTGGGTCCGGATGGGTTTAATTTCTTCTTTAATAAGCGATTTTGGAATGAATTGAAATCTAGTGTGATGGGGATTTTTAATGACCTTTATTCTTTAGGGAAGCTACCGAATAGTATCAAAAGCTCATACACCGTCCTTATTCTTAAGGTACCTGGATCATCTTCATCAGACAATTTCTGTCTGATCGCGCTTGTCCACTGTATTTACAAGATAGTCTCTAAAGTGCTAGCTGCCTGCCTTAAGTCATGTCTTCCTAAGTTGATTTCGAAAAAATCAATTCACATTTGTCAAAGGGAGAAGTATTCATGAGTGTTCGTTTGTCTCCTCGGAGGTAATCCACTCTATTAGGTATAGTAGACTTTCGTGTTTTGCATTGAAACTTGATTTTAAGAAAGCGTATGATAGCTTATCATGGGATTTTATTAATGTCATCTTACTTCGAATGGGCTTTGATAGATGGAATAAGTGGCTATCATGTTGTAGAGAGGATTCGATAACATCGATTTTGGTTAATGGTTCTCCGTGTTCTTCAATCAAGTTACATAGAGGGGTGAAACAAGGGGATCCCATATCACCTTTTCTTTTTGTGTTAGCTATAGAGGGATTAAAATAGATGTTTGATGCAAGCATCAGGAAAGGGTTAATTCCGGGTTTTCGTATTGGGGATTGTTCAACCGATATGTCATTACTCCAATTTGCAAACGATACCCTTTGTTTTATTCCAATGGATGAAGCCTTAATTCCAGTGGTCTTGAGAATTCTGAGGTGTTTTGAGGCTATTTCCGGTTTGAGTATTAATTTCCATAAGAGTTCAATAATTGGGGTCAATGTGGAGAGTGCTCGGGTTGAGGCTTGCGCGGGGTCTATAGGTTGTAAGATGGAGAATTTTCCAATTAATTATTTAGGGGCTCCCTTGAGTATGAATCAGGTCCTAGTGTCATGTTGGAATATGCTTATTACAAAGTTTCAAAATCTACTTCAAGGGTGGAAAGGCCAATGCTTATAGTATAGAGGAAGAGTTGTGTTGATTAAATCGGTATTAGCCTCACTCCCTATCTATTTGTTATTGATTTATAAGTTACTCTCTTCAATGAATGAGAAACTAATCCAACTCATGAGGAATTTTCTTTGGAAAGGCGATGCTTCTAGTAGGGGTATTAGCAAAGTTAGTTGGGATATGGTCTCGTTACCTAGAAGTGACGGGGGCCTTTTCATTCGGGACTTTAAGGTCGTAAGTTGTAGTTTTCTTCTCAAATGGATTTGGAGGACTAGAGTTAGGGAGAGTGACTCGTTATGGTATTATGTGTGTGTTAGGAAGTATGATTTTTTAAATTGGGGGATCTGGGAGAATATCGAAACGAGGCAACTTTCTCATATTTGGAAAGGAATTTTTTCATGTTGTGTTTCAAATGGGATCTTTTGGGATGTCTTCAAGTCAGTGAGTAATGGATCGGGGTTACTCATTTTGGTATGACAATTGGACGTCGGAGTTGTCTTTAGCTACGATGTTTGAGGATATCTTTGTTTTATGTAATCGGAAGAATTGTTCCATATTAGAGGGTTGCTGTGTTTTGTTTGGTGTTGCACCATTTTCAAGGCTATTTTGGAAACGTAATTTGAGGTTGTCAGGGCGGGATAGGCGTGTACAACTTCGGGAATGGATTAAATTATCGAATACCCATTTGTTTGGTACCGGAACTGACGTGGGGACTGTTTCGGCAGAGGTTGGGGTTGAGGGGCCTGTTTCAATAGAGGTGGGGGTTGAGGGGGCTATTTCGGCTGTGATTGGTTTAGTGGAGGCGGATGGCCCGGTTTCAGGGTTGTCTTTCGATAGGGATGCGGATACTTTTGTTTCGTCGGGTGATGGTGACTCCCGGATGTTCACGGCGAGGGGATACATTTTATTTTACTGTAGAACGAAGGCTAGGATTATGACGGTGGACTTCAATATTGTATGGTGTTCATGTCTTCCTCCTAAGGTTAAATTCTTCGGTTGGCTAGTCTTCCACGATAGATTACCAACTAAGACTTTCTTATTGCAAAGAGGTTGTATCGATAATAAATTGTGCCCATTTTGCGAGGAGAATGAGTCTATGGAGCATGCACTTTTTCATTGTCGGAAGGTCTCATAACGTGTGGTGTGACTTGTTCCGCTTGGTTGGTGTTTTGGTCACTATTCCGGGTTGCGGCCTTGATTTTCTAGCGTGGTGACGTTCTCTCTTTCAATTGGGTCCAAGACGGGACTTCACTACGACTTGGTGGTTCTTCATTGCTTCTAGCAAGTTTTTACCATTGTCATTTTATTTTTTTCTTGTAATAGGAGGTCGTTACCTTTTGGAGGGAATGATTTCTTCTTCCATCCAAATTTTTTACTCGATTGTACATAACTTTATGTTCTCTTCGGAGGACCATTGTTAATTTAATATAAAGAGGGGTGGGTGTTTTGTACGTAAACGACCGCATCAACCTAGTTGGATGAAATTTTCACCCACCCAAATCTTTTTCCGATGGAGGAACACATTATTCCTTTGGAGGTTTTTCAAAACAAAAAATTTGCATGAAAGTTGAAAGTCAGAGAATTAAGAGAATATTTGCTTGCATGACTAGAGAAACTATACTCCATAAAAATCTGAAAATCCTGAGTTGCAAATAAGATCTAAGATTCTAAACAATGAGAATTCCTATGCAATGCATTTATGAACAATTGTTTACATCCATGAAAGTTAAATGAATGCGAAACTTTTTATTTATTGTAATTCAACAAAGGTTGTAGAAGATATATTTGCTTGCACTACCAAGATTATTTTCTGCTTGTGCTTTCATTTGCTCACTTTCTACAAGTAAAATGTTATAAACAAAAGTGGACACGTAAAGAGAAGGGAAAAAAAATCCAAGGAATGTTTAGTTTTAGAATAAGGGATTAGCAAAATTAATACATTTGAAAATCATCTTCATTAGTAAAATCGGTGCAACCATTTCTTTAGCCCTTTTTGTGTATTTCTGTAGCAATCTTACTTTGAACATTAAAGTAGATAAGTTAGACGAAGAGATTTGATACATTGTAACACTAGCAACTGACAAACGTTTTGGATACAAAATTACATAAATAAAAAATATTAATTTGCACGAAAACATGCACGCGCCATAGTTTCATGGAAACTACAAAAAGCAAATTTTAAGATTCAATTCTTATAATGGCATTAAAGAATAGAAGAAGTTTAGTAATTTCCAATTATCATACCAGAAACACAACATTAGCATATTTTGCGAGTAACAAAATATAGTAGGCTAGTAGCTAGTAAAGTTGAAGTTTGTGGGATAAAAACAACTGCATCAATGATCAAGAAGAAAAAAAGTTAAGTTCAATTATAGGTTTTGGTTAAAAATTTGTCTCCTAATTTCAATACAACCGGGATTCCTTTTCAGCTAAGAAAACAATCGAAAAAAATTTAATGAAGTAAATATGTCACTAATTAGAAGATAAATTAACAACAAAAATAATAATTAAGAAAAGTAATATGCACCTTGAAGTCGAGACAATTTAATGAAACAAATATGAAACTAATTTAGAAGATAACTAAAAAAAACAACCATAATTGGGATAAAGTATTAACTTTTTAATGACAAATCCAACTCTTTTCTCTGGACTAGATGGTGACAGTTACATGAGTAGGGCATGTTTTCTTCAATTTTTGAAACCTGAACTGAACTGAACTTAACTTAACTTAATGGACCTGAACTGAACTTAATTGAACTGAACTGAACTTAACTTAACTTAATGAATCTGAACTTAATTGAACTTAATAATAAATATATTAATTATTAAAATAATAGTAAAACTCGTTAAATATAAAAATAAATAAATTATTAATAATCATTACAAACAATATTATTAATAACTACCTGTATAAAATAATTAATAAAACAATTTTAATATCATTAATAATAAAAAATTTTATAATACGTAAAATCATTTAATTAAAATTTTGTTATTCAAATAATAATTATTGTTACAATTACATGTGAGTTAATAATAATTATTATAATATATTGTAGTTTGGATTCAAATTATCACTTATTATTGGATTACAAAAACGTAATAGTT
>CATIWQ010163650.1:0-27201 GCA_949673415.1 Euphorbia schlechtendalii | reverse complement strand
ATATATATATATATAATATGTAATATTTGAAAATAAAAAAATTAATTAATTAAATTAAAAAAAATTCAAAAACAAAAACGCAAGGGAGACTGAATCCCAGGCCTGAAGGCAGGCCTCGCCGAAAAATGGGCTATGGCGAGGCAAACCTCGCAAAACATCTTAGCGAGGCAGCCTCGCCAGAGTTTGTGAGGAGCCTCGCCAGACTTGGCGAGGGAGCCTCTCAAGACTCGGTGAGGTAGCCTCGCTAGAGTTTACGAGGAGCCTCGCCAGACTTAGCGAGGAGCCTTGCAAGACTTTTTTCCTGCGACACCCCTCGTCGGAAAAATTTACCTCTTTTGGATTATCGGGATTTCTCCTATAAATAGTTGGGTCTTTTTCGATAATCGGGGCTTGAAAATTCAGAGAAAATTTTCTTCTTTAGATAAAAAAACACAGACAAACACTTTTTTTTCTTCTAACTTTTTCTGGGATCGAAAACACTTTTGGATCCCAAACTTCTTCATCTTAAAATCAATTTTCTTCATCTTTTTTTCTTCAAATATCCTCAGATATTCTCGGGTCTTAAACAAATTTAGAACCCGAGTCTGATTATCTTTTTGGATAAATAAACACTTATTTTTCCACATTAAACCATAATTTAAACCAAAACGAACGAGGAACCCTCCCGGGGATCAAACGGATACGCCGAAGTGGATTCACGTCGTAAGGGTAAGCCTCTGAGTTCCTAGAAATGTGAATTCCACGCTTTCATCTGCTTCATCTCTTTCTTATTGTTTTTATTTTTGGACCTAAGGATTTTTATTCCTTATTGTAAATGTTGTAATTCTCTTCTTCATCTTTATTTCTTTTCTTTATTTTTTTTAGAATACCCCCACGAAGGGAATAAAATATATTCCCGGATAACAGACCTCACCTTTTGCCATGCGGTCATTTTCACTAATAAAATTGGCCAACATACGTGTAAATAAAAATGAACTATTTTTATTTAAAATAACAACTTTAAACCATCAATGTTTTAATTAGGCCACACGGGCCTCGCTAAAATCAAATCGAACATATGTGATATCCCCTATGCTAACCTCTGTGGATGCAGGTTAGATGTATGTTTAGGATTTTATTTTTCCTTCAGGTATTGCACATATTTTGAGGAAATGTAATTATTAGGTTAGCGGGCGGTTGCATCCCCCGATTTTTGGAAGCCTTGTAATTTTTATTTTCTGCATTTACTTTCTGCATTTATTTAATGCTTTATAGATGGTTTACTGCTTTCCGCATGCGCGTTAAATCATGCATTTCAAACTCGAATATGACCTAAGTGTGAATATGTGTATTTAAGAAAATACGATTTTCTATAGATGTAATATAATGTGATCATATAAGAAATAAGCAACTTATCCCGAACCCGAATCTCTGTGTCTTACTGGGCCGTCCCCCGGACGTTAAGCCTCACAGGATTCTAATTCATAGAAAGAGCTAATCCAGGTGGTGACTCCACACTAAGAGACTGCAGATTCGGGTTTTACCAAATCTAAAAACGTTTTTCCCCTTTTCTTTTCAACCTTTTTTTTTCACAGGGTCCCCTGACCTGGTAATTTTTTACATAAACGCCCCGGTGGACCGCGCCTCTCATTCCGCGCTCTCTCGACCCACAACTTTGTATCGTCCGCTCACACTTGTCATCAGCTTGGTGTGTCAAAGAAGAAAGCAAAGGACCATCCTGTGCAGGAACAAGATGTTTGAACACTCACAGAATATACCATTTAGTATTAATAAAATAAGCGCTCACCTTAATTAAACTTTCCAAGCGTTCGATGGAGACTTTCTTTCCATTGCATACTCATCTGAACAATCATGGCAATACATGGTCTTCTTTATTCGCGAAAAAAGTACGAGCTGAAGGCCATATCTCCAAAATCCATGCCTATGAGAAACATATAATGTATGAGCATACTTAGCACCCTGGTATAAAACATAACATTCATATTACACAACTTACTTGAAAAACTATTGCCAATCTATATATTTGATATGCAACATGTATTGGCTTTGTCTTACTCAATGTAAATTTATCAGCTCTATCACCACTCCCATTTATTGCGTTTCGCAGCATCATGTGAGTCTTCTACCATGCTGTGACGCCCCATGGGAAATGGTTGAAGAGCTCCGAATATTCTACGAGTTTCAACATCCAATCCTTCACTATCCTGTCATGTGTCTTTTCGAGCAAATTTCCAGTCTCAAACAGCAACTGTGACATCGTAACTGCATCTTCATCTTCGACACAACCCATTTGTGTGTACTAAACATTGTCTTAATGTACAAGTGTTTTAATTATTTAATCCCTAGAAAATACTTCTTTCTAAATGTTTTCCTATCCTCAATCTTCTCCAAATGGTCTATAAATTGATCTTTATCCCCGAACTTTAGTCCATTGATCAAATGAATTCCCAGTCTCCCATTTTTACCTCGACTCCTCCAACATCGAACCATAGCTCCCTCGATTTTGCTTCGTCCTTTGTAATTTCCCAGACAAGAATGGTTTGACATAAATGGCCTATGTAACTTGGAAATGTGCATCCAAGTATTGTTCGAAGCACGAGTCCTTGAAAAGTCTCCTCTACTTCTCGGATAATTTAGACTTCAACGAACTCATTGTTAAATCTTATAGTCAAGTGAGGTTTTGAGCCTATAGCCCTGGCGTACTTGAATGTAGTCGTGGCCTCTTCTACGCATCGTTGCCTTTTTCAGTGTGAATCTTTTAATGAATTCTCTGCAACTAATTGCTTTTCATTGCCTTTGGCAACTACTGGCCTCTTTAACCTAGCCATCGAATGGGATGAAAATGAGGTTGGTAATCTTTGCTACATGATAAGGATGGAAGTGGAGGTATGATCGCAAGGTTTTGACAGTATTTATTTTGAGGGCTTATATTCGGTAACGATGCAAAAACCTTGTTCGCCACCTTTCTACCAATAAGATAAAAGTTAAAAATACAAATAGGTGTTGTCAATATCGCTTATCAAATAGAAAAATGGTGACCACTGTAAGTATACAGTTTCGATATAGTTTTAAAAGATATCAATCCCATAGGGAAGGAATTCGATTCTAAAGACCAACTAGAGTTATGGGGTAAACGAAAATAGATAATTTTTTTATTATTGTTGGTTTGGTTGGGATATGATGGTAAATAAATAGATAAATGTATAAATAGATTAGAGTAGAAGAAATCAGTATAGATTATCCCTATGAACAAGTATAGCAAAGAAAACATGCAAAATCATCAAAGATATGACGTACACTAGACTACTTTAACAGATTCGATTCTGAACACTCAGATATTCAATTATTCACCGCAAAGCAACACATGAAATGACTTTTCTAAATTTAGTGCAAGCAAATTAAGACGATTATATAAACTTGGATAACAATAGTACTATGCTTAGTACGGGTCGCTCTCACATAGCCATATTTAGCAAGTTACCATTCCAAAAATGTTTGCTCACTAAATAGTGTTATAATCACAGATCCAGTGATCATACACAATCTTGTTAACCCCGAAATCATTCTTAAAGTTAACTCAAAAGCATATAACTTGATTAATATAAAAGATTCAATATGAAATACACAATATGACACATAAACATATCATAAACTTCGAAATAGAAAGTATAAGTAAAAAACAAAGCAATGTTCTAAGGTATGCAAGTGAAAGATAAAGTTGATCAAACAGTATACACTCTTTAATGGGAGTCGTCAATTCCCGCAATTCCTGCGTCTACTTTGAATCCGGTCTCGACTCGTATAGAACCTTCGCTAGGATGCTATTCTTTGTGAATATCGAACAAATGAATGTTGAAGAAAGAAAACTTTTATTGATAAGTGCTTTGTAATTACACTCATACAACAATCGTTTGTATATGTAGAGAAATCTAGTTATCAAAATAAGGTTCGAATCACTTATACAATTTCTTGCTAACTTAGAACGAAGCGAAATCTACACGATTTTCTCTCTAAAATTATGTATGCATGTATACCACACTACACACCACATACCATATGCCACACCACAATAACACAACACCACAACACATGAAATTATGGAGTTTAGAGCCCTATTTATAGTGTATGAAGGGTTGCATCCGTTCAGATGAAGGGTCGTGTCCATTGGTGAAAAGTTGCACCGCTTCATTGTGATTGGTTGAATTTGTTTGATCTCATCTACAATGGAAAGGTACCTTTTCATGATTGGTTACCTTCCAAAAGGTGTCTTTTCATCTGACAGTTGATGGCGGTTGATCGTTCTTATCCGATGGTTAAAAGAAGAGAAGAGTTGACAAAAAACGGTCAAGGTCGCGACCGAGAATGTATGTCGCGACCGTGTATACTTGGTTGGCAACTTTATGTTGTGAAGGTTAACAAGTCACGACCACGATATATGTGTCACAATCGTGACATGCCTTTTTCACATGATTCCTCTTTGCGATTTCTACCGTTCTTTGACATCTTCGATCCTTTGCCAATTCCTTAAGTTCCACACAACCTTTTTGACTCTTTTTGCATAGATTTTCAATTTTAATAATTTTACTTCCAAGATTTACCTAGTACCTGCATTTGCATCAATAACAACTACATACAACGTGAAATCTTTTATATGAAGTATAAAATGAAACAAAACCATATCGTTTTATGTTATAAAATGTCATGATTATAAGTGTAGATATACACTTATCATACCTCCACACTTAACTTTTGCCTTGTCCTCAAGGTAAACACAGCAGAAGTGTATATAATAGTAATTTAAGTTCGTACAAAGACTATCGTAGTAAGTACCGCATTCCCATGTTGCATAAAATTCAAGTAAAAGTTTGAAATTTCGCACAAATTAGTAATGTGCAATTTATATAGTTCAGTTGCATACCTTTGCTCTTAATGGAGGGTCAACCGAATTGCATCTTCATATAAGTGTTATATGCTCACTCGAAAATTTCCTTCTCTCAAGTATAGGATAAAGTACAAAGGACAAAAGGAGCACACTTTAGAAATTTGATCTCAAGGCATTTTTAGGTAACCTAGGATGCTAAAAAAACTCTTAGTGGTTGCATTTTATGCTCCATACCACTTTCTCTCATTTTTTTAAGCATATATTTTTAAAGTACAAATTTGTACTTTGCACCCATTTTTCGTGCTATGCTACTTTTTCTTTTTTCACTCATTGAATGGTTGCAGTTTCTACTCCATACCATTGCTCACCTTTTTTAATAACTCATTGGTTATCCTCTCTTTCTTTTGATTTTTCACTCTTAATACCCTCATCCTTTATTGATCACTTTCAAAGTATTATGGCTATAGTTTCCCAACACTTTAAACACACTCAATACTTATAGGACGTATTAGAGAATAGCATATAAAACTCTTAGTAAGAACACTACTAGATATAACTCCACTACTAACTTATCGGTAGCATTAAACTAAAACTATATAACTTATACTAATTCATGTTGCATTGAAATATATATCGAAACTTACTTGGAATGTTGCTTTGAATGTTAGTCACAACTCATCCTTGCCAAATGCTATATGTTGTGCCATAACCGCTAACACTCTCAACGTGCATTGAAACTCGAATCAATTATTTTGTTCGAAATTTGCACTAACATCAAACTTGTAATACCTAACACTCAAAATAACCTTGGAACATATGTTAGTATAGTATAGGTATGGATATGGATAATGTATAAACAACAAAAAATCAAGAAAATTTTCATATTCTTCAACTTTTTTTTAATTTTATTTAATTTTTTTTTGGGATTTGTAAATGCCCCCCACACTTAAAGAACACAATGTCCTCATTGTGAGACATTTTATTAAAAATGAAAACTAACTAATAACTAGTCTAAAAATGAAAAAGAAAAGTAAAGAAAAGAAAAGAGTAAACCCGTCTATTGTGAAGGAGAATCAGGGGGACTACGAGTAAATTGACAATTTTGTTTTCTAAAGAAGGATAGTAATTTTAGAAGCATCGATTTATTACTCTTCTTTAGAATTTTCATGTCTTTCTTCATTACTCCAAGTTTTGCTTGGCAATTGTCCAATTTTTGTTGCATGCTCTCCTTCCAATCTTCCAAAGCTTCGTCTTTGTCTTCTTCATCTTCTTCTTCTATTATCGGAGCCTTTCCATGATGACATCTAGTGGTTGGATCGGATGGGCCAATGGAAGAATCTTCATGAGTTGAGATTAACTTCCTGGTGCGATTGGAGTAGAAGTAGAAGGAATATACACCATCGTTCTCTTGAAGAAGTTCGATGTTCTTCAAGTAGTTCCCATCCATATAACAAAAATACTCACTCGGTCTTTGGATATACGGGAGTTTATTTCGCGCACCCAAGATGATTGCGGTGATAATTTCGGCCGCTCCAATCTTGTTTCTCATGCTTGTAGATTTCTTCTTCATCATGTCCCAAATAATGTCCACAAATTCCGCTTTTTGCTTCATTAAGCGCAAGAGAGAATAAACAAATCTTTCTTTTGGATTTTGGTATTCTCTACTCGATAAAATATCGAAGTGGAAAGGTATTTGTGAAGTAGAAGAATGCACTCATCCTTAATAAGTTTATTAGGAGAATTTTTGGGATCGAAGACTCTCTTACCCATCAAATATGCCCAAACTCGATTTGGTTGAAAAGAATCCATCAGGCTTGATGAATTTTCAATTTCAAACACGAACCAATCACTCATCATCTCTCTTGTGATGGTGTAATTGTCTTCCTTGGTTACGAAATTGAATCGCCCTCTTCTTCTTATCCTCAAAATCTAATGGCACCAAACATTCTAAAATCCAATCATGATTTTGTGGAAATCTCATCTCCACAAATTGACTTAAACCCAAATCAGCAAGATACATCTTCATTTGTTCATGGAGGCTTAAGGTTTCCAAGAATATCGTATCAAGAAAGATCATACCATTGATTTCCAACTTATTCAAAACTTGGAATCTCTTCCCTTCTTCAAGTGATCGAATCGGAAAAGGATAACCATATTCTTGTTGGTAATTTAGGACTTCCCTTCTATTTGCAACTACCTTGACACGAGGCATAATTGTTTTTAAAGTAAGGTTTGAAAGAAAGGTTTGGATTTAAGAAAAATTGAGAAGAAAATTTCAAAACTTTTGTAAGCTTTGTAGAAGTTGTTGTCGCTAAGGGTTCAACTAAGACCTATTTATAGAGTTCTAAAAGGTCTCTAATTTGCCAAAATAGTCAATACAGTCGTTTATCCTTCAAACTAGTTGTTATTGGCAGTTTTGGAAATCTATCACTTGTTAAATCGCGATCTGTAATGGTAATATTCTTCCCATGTCGCGATCACAAAAGCCTATCACGGTCGTGACTTTCCTCAAGATAGAAATAGAAAGTTTTACTGCATAATGTCACGGGCGCGATCTATAGTCGTGGTCGTGACCTTCTTCAATTCCTCTATTTCTTTAATTTTTAGACTTTATCCTAGAAAAACTTAGAAAAATAAATATGTTAAATAAAATAATAAATATTATTTTCATATTCAACATTTATTAAAAAAAATCACACGAACAAGCAAAGAAACAACAAAAACAAAAAACAAACTGTACAAAATCCTAAATCTAAATGAAAATAGATATTTAGTTGGGGGGAAGCGATTTTATCATTAAGTCTATTTTATAGTAGGACTCTCGAAGATATTGCTCGACATCAAACATAAGAGTATGAATGTCGTCAATTTTCCTATGAATCGAGATCTGCGCCTCCATAAGTTCATTCAACCTTCCACGGAGGTTGGTTGTACTTGGTTCTTCCTCCCTTGTGATTTCCCATTCTCATCGTTTATCAGCTTCCACTCTATCATCCCATGATTTCCAATCAAAGGTATTTCTATCAACCCCAATGCACCTGACCAGAAATCCATACTCGAAGAAAATATCCGTAGTTAACTCCGGAATCTCATCTTCATCAGTAAAGACTTCAGTGGCGTAGGGCATTCTCCCAATCTGGCCTAACAAATTCACAATAGTTCGACATTCGTACTCTGTCATTCAAGGGTTCTGTGTGGCAGACATGATCGTCTCCATCATAATCCTAGAAATATCAACAGGTTTGCCATCCCAGATTGCTTCCAACACAAACAATTCTTCGGGAATGACAAGGTCGAATGATGACTTTCCAAACAACACTCCACTTAAGAAAAAGTGTAACGCGAGCAAACATGGGTCACGAATCCACTGGATATAGGCAGATTCAGGTTTATACTCGGTTTGGCTAGTCAGGCGATTCTATGTTGGTAAGGGATCCCATCCAAAAAGCATCTTATAATAACAATCCTTCAGAAATCCCATATACTTTTCCAACACTTTCTGTGTCAACTTATACTCTTTTCCATGGTGTCGATATACTGAGCAGTTCTTCCTTTCATTCTTCTAGACCAATGTGACCAACATTTCCATAAGGTTGTCCACACATGACAAAGTTAAGAATCCTTAGATAATACAATACTCTGTCATATACACCGAGGTTGATAAAGCTTTTCCTATGGATAATATAGGAACTCTTGAATTCAGCCTCTCTAATGACTTCAAAATGATCCCCTTCTTCTCTAGAGTGGATTGGGAATGGAGTTTCATACCATTCCTAGAGATTTGTATACGGAACCTGGTTGGATTTGTTTGCGATAACCATTGTGAATGATTGAAAGAAATGAAGTAGAAAAGATTTGATTTTTGAAAGGTAGATAATCAGATTGCAGAGGTGAGAATTTATGAACACTCCAACGTTAATCTTATAGGGGTTAGTTGAATAACCATTGAGTAACTGCAACACTATTGCAGTAATCGTACATGTCACGATCGCGATTATATATCGTAATCATGACTTACAGAGCTTGAGAAGAAGAAACTTTTTAGAAGGTATTCATGAGCGTAAATGGGGGTCGCAAATGCGAATAGGAAAAATTGAAGAAATTCTTCTATTTATTAATAATTCGCAAGGTTTTGACTTTACTAATTTAGAGGGCTTATATTCGGTGATGAAGCCAAAAACCTTGTTCCCCACTTTTCTATCGATAATATAAAAGTTCAAAATATGAACAGGTGTTGTCAATACAGCTTATCAAAATAGAAAAATGGTGGCCACTGCAAGTATACAGTTTCGATGTAGTTTTTAAAAGATATCGATCCCACAGGGAAGGAATTCGGTTCTAAAGACCAACTACAGTTACGAGGTAAACAAAAATAGGTAATTTTGATTGGAGGGTTTGGATGATAGACAAATGTATGAACAGACTAGAGAAGATGCAAAATATATAGATATTTCCTAAGAACAAGTTTAGCAAAGAAAAACATGCAAAATCATCAATAATATTTCGTACACTATATAACTTCAACAAATATGGTTCTAGACGCCCCAATATTCAATAATTCACAACAAAGTAACACATGAAATAACTTTTCTAAGTCTAGGGTAAATGAATTATGACACTTTGAACCTGGATAACTATTATACTATGCTTAGTACGGCTTATTCTCACATAGCCATATTTAGCAAGTTACCATTCCAAAACTCTTGGCTCACTAAACAGTGTTATAATCACAGATCCAGTGATTATACACAACCTTGTTAACCTTGAAATCACTCTTAAAGTTAACACAAAAGTATATAACTTGATTAATATAAATGATGCAAGATGAAATACTCGTTACGACACATAGACATATCATAAACTTCGAAATAAAAAGTATAAGCAGAAAACAAAGTAACTTTGTAAGGTATGCAAGTGAAATCAAAAGTTGATCAAATAATATCCACTCTTTAATGGGAGTCGTCAATTCCCTCAATTCATGCGTCTACTTTGAATTCGGTCTCAACTCATACAGAACCTCCGCTAGGATGCTATTCTTTATGAATCTCGAATAAAAGAATGCTGAAGAATGAAAGCTTGTATTGATAAGTGCTTTGCAATTACACTCATACAACAAATGCTTGAATTTGTGTAGAACTATAGTGATCGAAATGGGAATCGAATCACTTATACATTTTTCTCGCTAAGACTTTGATCTAGCGAAATCTATATAATTTCTACTTTCTATCTATAAATACATGTCTAACATGTATCACACAATCAATCCAAATTCTCCCTCTCTCGAAAATGGTTGAGGTTGAACCCTATTTATAGAGTACGAAGGGTTGCGTCTATCCAAACGAAGAGTCATGTCCATTGGCGAAGAGTTGCATCACTTCATTTTGATTAGATGCAAAGATTCATCCTCATCCATAATGGAAAGGCACATTTTCATTATTGGTTGACTTCCAAAGGGTGTCTTTTCGGTTGGTAGTTAATGGCGATTGATCGTTGTTATCTGGCAGTTAGTAGTTGAAAAGTGATAACCATTAACCGTCATAAGTCGCGACTGTGAATCACATGCCGTGATCGTGAACATTGGTTGGTAGTTTTCTGTTTATGAAGAGTGACAAGTCACGACCGCGAATAGGTATCACGATCATGAAATGCTATTTCTTCATGATTCTTCTTTGCAACTTTGCTGATCTTTGACAACTTCGATCCTAAGCCTAATCATTGTGTTCCACGCATCTTTTTGCACATTTTTCACTCTTTTTCCATAGAATTCCACTTTTATTCATTTTACTCCCAAGATTTACTTAGTATCTGCACTTGCATAAAAAACAACTACATACCACATGAAAACTTTTATATGAAGTATAAAATGAAACAAAACCATATCATTTTATGATTGAAAATATCAAGATAATAAGTGTAATTATACACTTATCAGCCCCAAATGAACATGGGATGTTCAGAGTAGGGCCTACACGGCTATCCCATAAGTTGAAAGGCTTGCAGGCCGCTAGCACGCAGGGTAAGCCCGCGCACGCTAGCGGGTAGCAGGCCCGCATGCGTTGTCCATAGAAAGCCCATAAGCTAGGCTTGCGGTACAAGGTAAGCCTATTAGGGCTTGCCTTGTGGTAAGGATACGCGGATCAGCCTACGGGTCCTAAGGATTCACGCGGCTGACCCAGTTTGTGGGACATTGGAAAATGAGGAGATTTTTTCACTCCCCTCTCCTCCTTATTCCATACTTCAACTCAACCTTTCTCTCTGAGTTCGACATCTTTTCTTCACGAGATTTTGTGAGATCCTCCATGAGTTTCTTCAAGTGATGAAGAATTCTTTAAAAGGCTCTTTCTATTTCAAAGTGAGCCTTCTTAGTTAATATTTTTGAGCTTTTCTTCGAGCGGTCTAGTAGTTGCTGTCTACCAATGGATTCTACCTCAGCGGAGGTTTTGGTCTGTGAAGATCCGTGTGGATCAATCATAGAGGCTATCCTAGTTTGGAGGCTAATGCTAATGGAGTTCTACCGAATTGATTTAAGGGAACATCGTATCCAAAAGGAAAGAGAAAGGACACATCAACTTGTAATGTTCTTAACTTAGATGCTAGGTTTCTTTTATAAGTTTTATAAACCTATTAGCATCTATGGAATGTTTCACCTGAGATTATATCAATCAGGGCATGCTTAGGAGATCTTTTAGGTTAATTTTAAGTTTCGAAATTCCTTTCTGCAACGTTGCATGTTCAATTACTATCTTGCTTAACTAGCAGGCTCATCATCCTGCTGAGCTGACCATGCGTCATTACTGGATTATGAACATTATCAACAATGCTTTCAACAGGTGATTGCGACGAGTTCTAATCTCCCTTAGAAGACTCAGATCTACTACTGGAGGTTCCACAACTAGTTGTTGAGGCTGAGGTTGATCTTCACCTTTGTTGATGTTGATAGAGAGATCGTCGTCTTCTTTGACTTCCTCAGCTTCAGGTTCTTATGCTATATTGAGAAGCACAAAGAGTGGTATGCTGAGTTACTCCTTCATCTTCATCAGATGGACATCT
Source organism: Euphorbia schlechtendalii (assembly GCA_949673415.1). Taxonomy (NCBI): domain Eukaryota; kingdom Viridiplantae; phylum Streptophyta; class Magnoliopsida; order Malpighiales; family Euphorbiaceae; genus Euphorbia; species Euphorbia schlechtendalii. Next base: position 15,269 of record CATIWQ010163650.1, on the reverse strand, counting down.
TTCTACATTGTTAGTTTCATCGAAATCTACATGCATAGACTCCTCTAATAGACCGGTTATTTTGACATATATATTGACTATCCCAGAAAGATACCTTCATCAGCCTTTTGATCAAACTTATCTAGTTGCTCATTGGTGTTAAGAATAAAGCACCTACAGCCAAATTCTCATGAGATGACCAATCTTAGACTTACGCCCTCGACAAAGCTCATAGGGTGTCTTCTCAAGAATTAAGCGAATTAAAACCTGATTTAAGATAACATGGATAGAGCCATCTCTACTATGACTCTATTCTTCCTTTCTATAACCCCATTTAGTTGAGGAGTATAAGGAGTAGAAAAGTTGTGGTCAATACCATGTGCGGAACAGAATTCTTCGAAATGGAAATTCTCGAATTCACGTCCATGATCACTTCGGATTCTATTGATTTTAGTTCCTAGTTCATTCATTATCCAATTATTGAGTTTGAAAAAAGATTCAAAGGTTTTATCTACTACTCAACAAGACTATCCAAGTGAACCTCATGAAGTCATCCACAACCACCAATGAGAATCTCTTACAACCCATGTTTATAGGCTGAACTGGACCGAAAAGATCTAGGTGCAGGAGCTCCAACGATCTTTTAGTTACTAACGTGATTAATAGACCTAAATGATTTCTTAACTTGGTTAACGAGCTGGTAAGCTTAGCAAAGTTTATCCTTCTCAAAGATGATACTAGGTAAACCCATAACTAGTTACTTTTTTAGCCAGTTTGGATAGAATGTTCATATTTATATGATCCAGCCTTCTATGCCAAAGACATGAATTATCCTCCTTAGATACAAGACAAACATTAGTGGAGCTCGGGGATAAATCAATCATATACACATTATTAATTCCAAGAGCAAGGAGTATAGTTGAGTCAATCTTAAAGTCAATAACTAAGCAACCTGCTAAGTCGAATATAACCTTCCTGCCTTTGTCATAAAGCTAGGCTACACTAAGCAAGTTGAACTTGAGCCCTTTGACCAGAGAAACCTCTTCTATTGAAGGAGAGACACCAATCGTGCCACAACCCACAATCTTACCTTTTTGGTTATCTCCAAAACTGACACTTCAATTTCTTTTAAGCTCCAATTATATGAACTAGCTTTCATCTCCCATCATATGTCTAGAGCATCCGCTATCCAAATACCACATTCTAGTGTCATCAGCAGATCTTAGGCACACCTATAAAATAATTACATTTTCTTAGGTCCCATGTTTTTATATAGGTCCTCCTTTGTTAGATTTGCTTAAATTAGACAAGTCGTACTCATTATAATAACCATTTTTATGCCTACAGAGAACTGTAGCATATCTAGCATTTCCACAAAAGCCACACTCTACTTTTGCTTAACGCTTGCTCGCTTTCTTCCTTTTAAAGGAATTCTTCCTCTTAGAATTGCGAGTTTGGTTACTCGAAGTTGGACTATTGGCTGGAGGAGGAACCCACTTCTTCTTTAAAGTTGTTATCTCAGTAGTTAACTCGTCTAATCTCTTAGTGAGCTTTTTTTATGACATTCATGATACTCAGCTTTTTCTTGAAGAAAGTGGATATCAAGAGACAAGGAAGTGATAGTATCTTCCTGATCTTCACTTCTCCTCACTAGCTCCTTGATGTTTTTCCCTAACTTATTAGTTAATTTCATAACATCATAGAGTACCTGAGCAAACTCTTCAATTGATAAAGGGATTTTAGGATACACCTCATCTTGAGGGTTTTTCCCTTTGTTGCGCTCAGCTTCAGAGTCAGCAGCGGATTGGTTTCTCTTAGAAGCAGATGTTCAGCTCTCACCCCTTTCATTCTCTATTACCATTAAGTAGAGGTTAGCAGAATCTATAGCTTCTTCATCAGATGATGAAGATTCCTCGGAATCACTCCAAGTGGCAGCAAGTGCCTCATTCTTCTTGGCAAACCTCTTCTTATATATGTCCTTCTTTGTCTTTGGACATGATGATTGAATATGGCCCTTTTCACTATAGCCAAAGCACTTGATGTCTTTATTGTGTTCCTTCTTGGATCCTTCCTCAGCTCCACGTTGGTGCTAAGTTGACTTGTTTTTAGCAGGAAGCTTCTTCTTGTTGAACTTCTTGTCCTTCTTCATGAAGCGCTTAAATTGCCCCTTCAAAAGGGCTATTCGCTCATCTGAATCACTACTAGAGGATTTGTCTGATGAATCAGCCTTCAGGACAATGGCTCTTCCCTCTTTCTCCTTGCCTTTACTCCTTTTGGAGTCATTAGTATATTTCCTCAAGGGCATTTCCTGAGTCAGCAAGGTGCCTATAAGCTCATCATAGCTATAGGTATTAAGATCATGAACCTCCTCAACCGTGTTCTTCTTGCCATCTCACTCTAGAGTAAGAGTGCAAAGAATCTTCTTCACCATTTCTTCTTTGGTGAACTCCTTTCTTAATCTCTTTAGTTAATTCATGATATTAATGAACCTGGTATTCATCGATTGAATACCCTCACTAGCACCAATCTGGAACATCTCATACTCTCTCAGCATGAGATTGATCTTCGACTCCTTGACCTTGTCAGTCCCCTAATATGTTACCTCCAGTTTCTTTGAGATTTCTTGCATCGTCTGACATTCTGAGACCTTGTTAAATTCTATAAGATCTAGTGCACAATGTAAGTAGTTGATGGCTGCCACATTCTCTTTGAGAAGCCTCAGGTCATCATCATCATAATCCTCTGAATCAATTAGAACACGTTCCCCATTTCTCACTATTGTAGGAATTATTGTCCAAGCTCTATAGCGAGTCATGCTTGCATGCTCTACGATTGTATGAAATTTTTCATGCAGTTTTTCCAAAATGTGTAATAATTACCGTCAAACTGTCGAGGCCTGATTACAGACATTCCTTCTTTAAGGAGAATCGTCTGTCCTGAGCTAGAGTTAAAACTATTATAATCCATTTTGGATCTTTAAGTCAAAGATAGTGAGTCTAAAAGTTGAGCATTTGCTTTGATACCACTTGCTGGTTTGAAATAGCTTAATATAAACAGCAGAGGGGGTGAATGCTTCACTTGGTTCTCTTTAGATACTATAAATAACTTTTCCAAGTTCACTTTTTAAATGCATGCTGAGTGAAAACTTACTGAGCTGGGTCTAAAAACCATAAACTACTCAGCTTCGCTAGCATAATTTATCTTCAATCACTGCTAAGTACTTTACTCAGCTTGTATTGGTTTTTCAAGTAAAACTTTTAGAACAGAGAGAATGATGAATGAGATAGATGCGATAAAGATAAGCGACAAAGGTTAGAATTATAACACCTGAGATTTTATCCTGGTTCAGCCCCTAGCCTACCTCTAGTCCCCTGATTCCTTTTCGAGCTTTAATCTACTAGTGTTTTTCTTCCTTCTTTAGGTGGAGAAGGCTTTACAATGGGTACACACAATAACAGAAAATACATTCCTTTCTAACTACTACTTAAACATAATTTAGGTACCCTTCCTAAATTGTCACTCAGATTTCTGAAAGAAATTACGAACTGAGGATTTCAACTTATAAAATGCATTTGAATCCTTTACAATGTTAAATCTAAAGTGATATCTCTCTATTACAAACAGATGGGAAAATTTGTGTTTACTCGATTGCTTGATTTGGATCTTCTAAAAGCTAGGAAAGATTGAACAGAGTTTCAGTTCTTAAGAAGTTCGAGGTAATTCACCAAGTTTGAATGTCTGCTCCATTCTTCTATTTATAGTTGAAGGTCTTGGAAGTAGCTGTTTCAAACTTTTCATCTTGACATAGTCATCAATTTCTCTTCTCTTGAATTCTTTCGAATTTTCCCATTTGAAATAAATTCCAGGGCGTTTAGAGATAGAAATTTCGAACATTGAGGAACGAGACTAATCCGCTAATCTTGATGCATCAAACACTCATTTCCTTCAAGCAATCCATTCTGATAGAGAGGCACGCGATATGCAACATGGAATTCTATGAATGGTTGACTTGCTGACGCTGCAGAGTTGCGCGAAGACAATGCGAAACGGCGCATGTTAAAGGATTCCTTTTGTCTTAGACTTTAGTGAGGATTCTCCAGCATTCTGTACTGACACCTTTTGGTTGTGAGGACTACTTGAATATCTTCTTTAATTTTAGCGCTTTTTCTCCTGAAATGCATTAAAGGAATATTCCATTCTTCACAGAAACCGTTAAACGCATTTGTGTCATATATTTCTCTAAGGGTCAAAATAACTTAGCTTTTATAAATAAAAGCTAACTCAGCTTCGCTGACTCTATATCTTATAAACTACGTAGTACTAGGTTGCACTCAAATTTTCCTACTCTAAGCCATAACTTAATTAAACACTCCGTAAACTGAATTATTTTCCCTTAAACAAACTCAAGTAAACTTGATTAATTAAGAGTCTACTTAGTACTCAATTAATTTTACTATTCTAGACAGTTTGTTACTTCCAAAATGTTTTAAGTAATACGAAGTACTTTTAACCTGGGTTCAACAAGTGGGATTGAAGATGGAAATTTTCTTAGCCCACATTCATGTTCAAGCCACTTTTCACCACCTTTGTTAAGTTTTAATCCAATAGAACTTGGTGGAAGAATCATAAACAATATATTGAATTGCATTTCACTCACTACATTTTGAGTTCATGGAGTAACACTTGCTCCATTTCCGATTTATCGAAATTACACTACATAAACCAAAGAAACAAGGAGAGCTTCTCGGAGGAATTTTGTGGATATCGAAGAAGTTGATTCTCGACTACAGGGTGAGCCTCTAAGTTCCTAGAGTTGTGTTTCATGCTTACTTGATGGTTTGATGTTATTTTTGAATGTTTTTAGTTTTTCAAGTTTTACACCTGCAATCTAGAAAAATAAGGTAACAACGATGTCGAAATTACAATGTTGGTGTCTATGTCGAATGTTGACATTGACGTTGCAATACAGACATGGGCATTACCTTCTTTTTCTAGTTAATAATTTATTTAATGCTTCATGATTAGAGATTGATTAACCGAGAATAATTTGTTAACGTTGACAAACTAAGACTAGTAAAATAATTGCACTTTGAGTTAATCTTTTTGTAAATATTCTAAGGAAAATTAAATGTTTTAAAAGGTTTTCTCTTCACTGAGATAAAAATGTCACCGTCCTTAACTTTTCCCAGAATACATACAAAGGGTTTACAATAATGTTCCCGAGCCTAGAATTACTTGTGTATATCTACATACTTGTCCATGATGAAGTGATGTTAGGAAACCCCCACAAAGCAAACACCTCATTCCCGGATATCCAACCCGATAAAATTCACATGTGGCATTTTCATTAATAAAACAAGCAACATACTTGTATATAAAAAATGAATCATTTTTTACAATAAGAACCGCGAGCTTTTCAGCACCTTTAAATCGAACACACAGGTGTTACAAACATAAAAAAATCCAACATACTTGGTACATGGTTGTGTTGTGAAGATATTTTGTGCTAACCGTTGTGGATGCAGGTAGAATAGGTTAGATGAATGTTAAGATTCATTTTCCTTCAAGTATCGCATTTTAATTAAAGGCATATGTATTTGTTAGATCATTTGTATAATAGGATATGGATGTATTAATTTACCTAGATCTCATGTATTTTAGGCCATTTGTATTCCCCATCCCAAATGTGTAAATAATCCCCCCTAGATTAGGCGCATTTACTTTCCTACTTGTTTACTTTCCGCACTTAATTATTGAAGTCTTTATGCATGCTAAAATATTATTCAAAAATAATTTAGAATGGGATATCACGGTATTAGAATATCGTAACAACTTGCCTAATCTGATTTAAATAATGACAAAGTAAGTAACTCATGTAAACCCGAATCTCTATTCTATGGTATCATTTAGGCTTAACAGATCTAGGTTATATCGAATTTCCCAAAAGAGATGATCTAGGTGGTGACTCTGTATAACGTAGGCTAGAGGTTTAGGCCTCGAGTCTTTGGAATTTACTCCACATCGATAACCATTTTTCAAAAAACCCCATGCCTCATCTCAAGGGGCTAACACCTCGTAGCGACTGCGTGGGTAGAACGTCGTCTTTTCACAACAACGTGAGAGCCTAGCCTATATTAGAAGCATCAAAGTCTATAAGGATTAGAAAATGTATAAGAGGCTTCATAAGAGTGAAGAAACCTCAGAGGCTAGAAGACTATCTTAAAGGAAGATATCCTCTGAGTTGATAGTTTAAGGACAAATTAAAAGCAGGTTATTTATTTCAAATTACTTGTTTATAAATCCATGGGCATCATGTGAATCAACTTCACCAAGCCTTTGCATTTAGTTCAGCCAGGCAAAAAGATATAATATTTGAGAAAATGAGAAGCCGATGTTGACAATGAAGAGACAAAATCACTTTTTCTCCCCTGCAGCAAACAACGCACCATTGTGGGGACCATTTTGCTAGCTACTCCGTACTGGAGCCGTTATCCAATCTTTAAATGAATAATCAGCTAAGTCTAAATGGCCTGATTAAATGGTAATCTATCCTTAAGCTCTTAAGTGATAACGTCTTGATTGTATAAGTGACAATGTGAAGATTTCAGCTATAGTCCAAGCTCAATGAGAAAGAATCAAGTCGATAAATAAGAGCAAAGTTCTAGCAGAGGAACTTGGTGAATTTTTTATTCAATCTCAAGAGCATTCAAACCATCTCACAACACTGCAAAAACTATAGTTTCAGTTACTAGCAAACAATCATTCAAATCTATTTGTAAATGAGTCTTACTGAAAAAAAGTTCAGAAGCTAAAAATCTTTAAATCATTTTCTTGTATACACAAGCTCCGTTGCTGAGTTAGTGTGGGGGAGCCTAGATACATTGTGGATCGTACGCAGTGTATTGGTAAATCTGAATGCCTAAATATAGTGGGGATGGTACTCCTGTATTGGTAAAGCTCAAGTTGGGGTTGAGGACGATACTCAAATCTATAATTAGCTATTTTAGTGGTTTGTTTCTCCACCTAGTGAAGGAGAATCAATAATGGATTATATCTTTGATAGAGATTCTAAGGAGTGGATTAAGAAGAGGTTGAACTTGTAAAAAACCATGTGTTCGCTGTTATAAATAGCTTGAACAATATTGTCTGCTTTGGTGCCGTTTACGGCCAACCACACAGCTTTAAAAAGCATCATTCAAGTAAGGCCTTCAAGGCCCTATTAATATACAAGCTTAGTGGATCCTTCGAGAGCAATGTGGGATATTCATTCCTAACATAACCCCTCATCACCATCATATTGATAACATGTTATAAACAGCTTGAACGATATTGGCCGCTTCAGCACCATTTATGGCCAACCTCATGGTTTTAAAATGCATCATTCAAGTTGAGGCCTTCAGGTTCCTATTTATATACAAGCTTAGTAGATCCTCTGAGAGTGATGTGGGATATCATTCATAATATGACCGCTTTGGTGCTATTTATAGCCAACCTCACGGATTTAAAACGCGTAATTCAAGTTAAGGCCTTGCTTATATACAAGCTCAATGAATCCTCCAAGAAAAATGTGGGATATTTATTTCTAACACACCCCCTCATCACAATCGTGCTGATAATATGTTATAAATAGCTTGAATGGTATTGTCTGCTTTGGCCGTTTACGACCAACCTCACGGCTTTAAAACACATCATTCAAGTTAAGGCCTTCAGGGCCTTGATTTTATAGAAGCTCAGTGGATCTTCCAAGAGCAATGTCAGATATTCATTCTTAACATTTGCAACATCTAACTCTCTACTCATTATTAATTGTTGCATATAGAACTTGCTTAAATTCAAATTTGCCAAATATAAGAGACTATGTTAGAGGATAAACACTGTAAAAAACTAAAATTAGTCTTACTTAGAGCTTCTCAAAGAAGTGGATTCAAGACAACGCGGTGAGCCTCTGAGTTCCTAGAGTTGCGTTTCACACTTAAATTCTTGTTTGTTGAAGTTTTGGTTGATTTCTTAAGCTTTACCAATTTTACACCATTACTAGAAAAATTCAACACCCACACCTACATTGGAATGTTGGTGTTGACATTGCAATGCTGACATAGACATTGCAATGTTGGTGTCGGTTTTACCTTTTTATCGTAACTTAGTAACTGTTTAAATTCAACAATTCATGTTCAATTGGTCAAAGGTGACCTTTTAGACTTAACAAACTGAGTTCCTAGGAACATGTAAACCTTGAATTAATTTTTTTAAGACTTGAACACACCCTGGAAAATTTAAATGGTTAAGAACAGTTCCCTCTTCACCGAGGTAAAATTGTTACCGCCCTTAACGATTTTGTTTCAAGGTGATTTCAAGGGAACTTTTTTACATTTCAAACATAGAATTATTCATGTATATATGTATACTCATATATGTCGTAGTTGTGCTAGGAAAACCCCACGAAGGAAATCTAATGTTTTCCGATATCCGGTCCGACCAAATTCACATGCAGTGATTTTGCTATTAAAATGAGCAACAAACTTGTATATAAAAATGAATAATTTTTACAAGATATCAACCACGAGTCTTTTATTTTTAACTTGGCCACGCGGATCTAATAAACATCAAAGTCGAACATATTTGGTACATTGGTATACAATTGTGTTGTGAAATGCAGGTTGACTAAGCTAGATGTACGTTAGGACCTATTTTCCTTTGGGTATCACATTTATTTAAAACCAATGTATTTGTTAGATAATTTAATAGAACATTGATGCATTTATTTACTTAGATTTCATGTATTTTAGGCAATTTGTATCCATCATCCCAATATATAAATATTCCCCGTAGATTAACCGTATTTACTATCCTACATGTTTACTTTCCGCACTTATTTATTTAATGCTTTCCGCATGCAGGCCAAAATAAAATATAACTAAAAATGATATAAATTAGAATATCATGATCTTGAAAGATGGTAGCGAAACACCAAATATGACTTAAGATAACGACGAAGTAAGTAACTCATCTGGACCGGAATCTCTATACTATGGTATCATTTAGGATTAACAGATCTAGGTTGTACTAAATTTCCCGGAAGAGCTGATCCGAGTGGTGACTTTGAATACCATAGGCTCGAGGTATTGGCCTCGAGTCTTAAAAGTTTGCTTCACGCCGTCAACCAGTTTTGGAAAACCCTCACACCCCAACTCATGGGGTCGGCACCTCATGGTGATCGTGCAGTAGAACATCATTCGCTCACAACTATAAAATTTATCAAAAGCTTCATCCTTTTGATGCAAGAATGATATCCAATTGAAACGTGAATAAACATTAACAATCACAAAGCATACTTCTTCACATTGATACTAGATGGTTGTAAGGGAACAAGTAAATCTAGATGCATAATTTCTAGGGGTCTCAAGGTGGTCACAACACTATTATAGGCAAAGCAATATCTAGCATGCTTTCCCTTAACATAAACATCACATACATGATTCTTATCATAAGATATATTAGGCCGACCTCTAACTAAATCATGCTTAGGAAGTTTAGAAATTAGTTGCCTACTAGCATGACCTAATCTATGATTCCATAACCAACTTTCATCATCTTGTGATATCAAAAAACTATTATTAGTAAGAGAATTTATATCAAGTATGTATGCATTATTAATTCTCGGAGCATTAAGCATAGTATCACATGCATTATTCATATCTTTACAATGCAAAGAGTCAAATGTTACCTTATAACCTTTGTCACAAAGAGTCCACAAATCTCATTATTTTTCCTCTTTCACATTTTAGGGAGGAAAAGTGTTTCTTTTCACCCGTTATATGTCTAGAACATCCACTATTAATGTACCAATTTAAATTTTTCGAGGAGCTATTGAAATGTTCTTGTAAAAAAATTAATCAACTTTAGGTTCCCACAACATGTTGGGTTCTTTAGAGTTAGATTCATTTAAATTCCTTTTGGGAACCCACTCATCAATTCTAATATATCTTCCTTGTTTGATTTAACATTGTTGAATTTTGTGCCCTACTTTGTTATAATAGAACATGTAACAAGGCTATGACATAAACTTGTTGATTTGTGATGGAATTAATAGATTCTTTTGGCTCTTAAATATGATGATGTTAATCTCCATTTTCGGGAATGGAACACTTTGTTGTTTGATTGTCTTTAAGAGTGGAAAGGTTACTTTTTTCAATAAGAATAGTATATCCTATTTTGAGGAAATGTGAGGTTTGAGGTCTGAATCTTCGCTTAGGAAAATTGTTGCCTTTTTGGTAGGCAAAGAAGGCTTTGGATTGAAATTTTTAAGAATGGGTGGTGTTTGTTTATTTTTTAGATGTTGGCTAAGTATCTGCATTTTTGCATAGATTGGAGGTGTTTGAGTGGAAGTAGAGGGATCTGAGGATATCACTTCCTTTTCAAAACATAAACTTATTGTGCCACTTGCAAGACCTTCCTCATAGTATCCAATTCCATGCATATCATCATGGTTCTTTTAGGACTCTAAAATAACATCCAACATCTTGGTTCGATCTTTGAACCCGGTAAGAGTTACTTTCAATTCATCATTACAAGCTTTTAAACATGTAACTTAATATACTAAACATACGTTAGTATTTTCAAGAAATTTGACTTTTTCTCTCAACTTTATAGTCTCTTTCTCTCTTTTTTTGAAACATTTAGAGTATCTTCACTCTTTTCTCTTTTATTTTTTTATTTCATCATCTCTTTCTTTTAACTCTCTTTCTAGCATAATGATCCTTACGTCTTTTTCTCACATATCTTCTTTCATATTTTCATTCTTAGCAACTAGATCAAAATATACATGAATTAAATTTGTAAGACAAAGTGAGTTTTGGATTACCTTATCATCTTCTGCATCTGTCATTTCAGGTTGAACTTGAGAAGTGGATGTGTCTCCTTCACTCTCAACCATGAAGCATATATAAGCTCTTTCTTCCTTCCTATCTTCATCTGAGCTAGCATCTTCACTATCACTCCAAGTTGCAACCATTACAGATTTCTCCTTCTTTTGTTTGAGTTTGGGGTGTTCAGATTTTTAGTGCCAAATTTTGTTTGTTTTGAAATCTTCTTGTCTTTTATTTTCCTTTTAAGGAACTTCTTGAATTTACGAATAAGTAATGCTTCTTCTGATTCATCTTCTAAGGGGGAGGACTCTTCCTTGGTGATTTGAGCTTTTATTTCAAAAAAATTTCGTTTATCCACCATTTCTCGGTCACTTGTAGATTTCATCTTCATTTCATAGGTTAGGAAAAATCCTATTAATTCATTATATGAATAATTCAAGAGATTCTTTTATTCTTTAATTGATTTAAACTTTGCATCCTAAGACCTTGACATAATTCTAATTAATCTCCTAATTAATTCTTCATCGATGAGGTTTTTTCCAAGATTCTTGAGTTTGTTGATAAGTAGAGTGAACCTTGTGTTGATTTAAGTAATTGTTTCCTTAGGTTCCAGTTTGAACAACTCTTACTCTATAATGAAAAGATTAATCTTTCTATCTTTGACTTGCTTAGCTTCTTCATGAGTAGTCTCTAGCTTGTCCCATATCTCCTCAGCGAAAGTGCAACCTAAAACACAATTAAACTTATGAAATTCTAATGTGCATTGTAAGTTATTTAAAGCTTCTAGAATCCAAAGAAATCATACTCTAATAGTAGGGTCCATTTTTTACAAGTCTCCAAACCAAAATATCCGTAGATCGTGGAAATGTATTCATCCTAACTTTCCAAAAGTCATAGTTTTCACCATTAAATAGAGGATGGTTGTTACTAAAAGAATTTTAGCATTTTATGATGATCAAAATTATATTCTATGACGAAAATACATTTTTTACACACAAAAAACACATTTTTCATCATAAAAGATTTATTATAAAATGTTATATAATATTTAAATTTTTGGGGGCAAAGATATTTTGAAGAGAAGAAGAGCTAGCCATACTAGATCACTCTAAGATTTTGACAAATTCGGGCAAAGAAGGATTAGAGGGGGGTGAATAGTATTTTAATATTTAAGAAAAGTTTCCCAAGTAACGTTTTATGTGAAGAGAATGTTTTGCCCAAAATCACAAGTTTAGGGATTTGCGGAAAAGTAAATGGAATATAAAAACTTGTGAATGCTTAAGCTTTGAGTAGAGTAATGATTTCTTTGTGTGCTAACTTTTGCAATAAAGTAAATACTTAAATATAAATGCAAGTAAGTAAATAAATAGGGAAAGAGAAAATTGCACAAAAGAATTTTATATTGGTTCGGAGAAACCTTCCATTAGTCTAAATCAACGACTTTGTTTTGTGTTTTCTCTACGGGTAGAAATAAGCCTTGAGTGGTATTTTTTACTGGTCAAAATATCAAACCTTACAACCAGTTGTTTTTCCGATTAAGCTTAACAAGCAAATTTTTGGATGGTTGTTTTTAGAAGAAACAATCAAAACTTCTACTGGTTGTTTTCAAGAAAGCTTAACAATAAAAAATTTGGTGCTTATTTTTCTAAGCAATAATCAAAACTTCTACGGGTTTTTTGTCACAAACTTAACAATCAAACTTGGAGATCTTTGTCAAGAACCCGATAGGTGAGGATAAGTCATGGTCACAACACAACATTGGTTTGACCTTCTTCACCATACAACCTTGTATAGATTTCTTTCTCGAATACGTTGATGATAAATCTCTACAACAGTGGTTCACACACTAACACAACCTTGTATGAGTTCATAACCCTTGAATGAATTCAATTTGATCTGATTTGAATTTGATCTCAAGAAGTTTTATCTCTTTGAATGATTTGAAGAGTTTATGGAAGATTTTGAAACTCGCGTAATGAATTGTAAAACTACTTTGATCTTGATATGTTTTTATACTTGTTGTACGAGCTATCCATTGCAAAAGAGCTGTTGGAGATAGAAACTAGTCGTAAGAGTGAAGTGGCGGAGCATCTCCAATTTATCTTCTTTTTCCTTGGTTTGCAACTAGTCACTACAAGAGTTTGTTGAGGCAACTCTCGTTCTGAACTAGCCGTTAGAAACTAACCGTTACAATGTACTACATGGAGTGCTAACTTCCTTATGATAAATATCCAAACTCTTCATATATTTGTAGCTTCTATACATTATACTTTAACATATCAATAAATTAAAGTACAACATATACCATGAGAAATAATTCTACATTGTGATACAATTTGTTTAACATAAATAATTTATCAAGACTTGTCATCATTAAAACTCATAATCTCAAAAGCAAACATGTTAAAATTAATTTTAATAAATTTTTAAATAGTCTAGATATTATACCTAAAATTTAAAACATTAGAATAATTTTTGTATACTTATTGACCGCAAATGAATGGTCTCAAGAGCAATAAACCTTCCGGCTGCAACTGAGTCAATAGTTTAACTGACAAGGCTAACAAGTTTTAGCGGGTTAGTTATATAGTATATTTTTAGCCTGATTTGGTCGTTCTTATCACAAGGTCTATGTTATTCCGGTCGAGAAGAAGCTTACAACACTATTAATAAACTTAAACACAAGGCACATGATATTTCCCAATTGGTTGATGTTTTAAAAAGTGTAGTGGTAAACGTTAAATTTGTGACTCTAAAAATTACAAATTCGAACAAAGTTTAAAATTTTCTTTTATTATTTAATAATATAAATACATTTACACAAATTTTCAAAAGAATTTTGTCAAATATTTTATTTTCTTTAGTAATAATTTCTCGTAAACAAACAGGTAATTAAACCATATGCTCAAAAATATTAGATTTTATTGATTTTACAACAATAAGTAATTAATATTCACTTTGTCATTTTATTAGATTTTTTTTAATTTACCTTTATTCCCTTGTAACTATCTTCTCTCTCCTATTTAATTTGAATTTCGCAACTTCAAACCTCCATATCTCACAAGCCGTTGATTTTTTTTAATTGACGTTTTGAAATATTTTGTTCGTCTTAATTTTATCTTTAAAATGACATACACTTTGAATTTATTGAAAAAATAAAAAATTTATTGTAATCTTATACATAGTATAATAGCTGTATAGTAAAAATTATATTTTTCATGAAAACGTTATACAATGTATAAGAGCGGTATAATGTTATTTAAAAAAGAACATAGAGAATACATTATGCCACTCTTATATCATGTATAACGCCTTCATGAAAAAGCAGTAAAACAGGTATTGTATAGCTGTTATACTATGTATAAGACTATGATGAGTTTTTTTTTACTAGAAAGTGAGTTTTGTTGTAAACATAACCACTATTATACCATGTATAAGAACTTTAATGTCATGATTTTTATGGGAAAATCGGTCATGTTATGAACATGAGGAGAAAAAAATCCATATACATTCATTATACAACTTTATACCATTTATAAAACTTTCATGAAAATACAGTAAAAAATGGCATCATACGACAATAATACACTGTATAAGATTGCGAAACATAATTTTTTTTCAAAAAAAATTAAAGTGTATATCATTTTAAAGGTAAAATTAAAACGAACAAAATATTTCAAAGCGTCGATTCGAAAAAATCAAAGATTTGTAAGATATAAACGTTTGAAGCTGTAAAATTCAAAATAAATAAGAGGGACTATGTAGTTACAAGGGTTGACAAAGTCAACTTCAAAAAGGTAAAAGTAAAAATCGTTTCTTCTTTTCATGTAAAAAAAATTTTATTTTTTATTTTTACAAAATTAAAGATTTGTAAAACCTAAATTTGAATAAGAAAGTATGGTAAATAAAAAAATAACCCTTTGTTTACGTGATTTTGGTTATGGTAATTAAACCATATGCCTGAAACAAATTAGATTTTATTGTTTTTACAACAAAAATAAAGTATTATTAACTTTGTCATATTATTATATTATATTTTTCTTTTACCCTTTTTTATGTTGACTTGTTAATACTTGTAACTACCTTCTCTTTCTTATTTAATTTGGATTTCACAATTGCAAACGTTCATGTCTCATTAACCGCTAATTTTTTCGAATCGACGCTTTGAAATATTTTGTTCATCTTAATTTTATCTTTATAATGACATGCACTTTGATTATTTCGAAAAAAATATAATGTATTGCAATCTTATTCATTGTATAATTGTGGTATAATGCCCGTTTGTTTTACATGAACGTGTTATACATGGTATAAGAGTTGTATAATGTATTTATATAATCTTTTTTCTCTTTTATGTTCACTAAAGTACTGAATTTCCCATAAAAAGCATAGCATGAAAACCATAAACTTGTCTTATACATGGTA
>CATIWQ010163628.1:0-12885 GCA_949673415.1 Euphorbia schlechtendalii | reverse complement strand
CAATACCAATAATCACAATTCAACTAATAAATAATAGTGATGCCATTGTTAAAATCAAATTGAAAAATTAATTGAGAACAAAAATTAAAATTGACATTGTTTTTCTCTTATAAATAAGCTAGGAAAACTCCTGTTAAAAGCCCAGAATTAAAAGGCAAGCGCAGAAACTTTTAAAAATTGCAATTAGGTCCCTAAAATCGAAAAATCGCAAAAATGAGAAAACATATGAAAAAGCCAAAATCTAACAACCCCTAAATCTCAAAAAACGCCTACAATATGCATAAAACTGAAAATGCATAGAACAATGGCCAAAATTGATGAATCAAAAATGAAAATATGGATTTTCAGTTCGGTTCTATGGATTTTCGATTTTTTTATCCAAAAACCGAAAATATGGAAAAAGCATGAACCGAAAACCGAACCGAATGAATTCGATTCGATTTCGGTTCAGGTCGGTTTGATTCGGTTTCTCAGTTCGGTTCGGTTTTAAAATATTTTGTTCTCTCCTAATCAGGTGAAGAAAGAAAATAGGAGAGTTAACAATGGTCAAACATTGAATAATCGAGTATATACAAGAAGGGTAAAATAGGAAAATTAAAAAGGAACCGGGCAGTAACAAGTCTAACTTGAGTAGGTTTTAACAACTCACAAAAACCATCCAATTTTACTGAAATAAAACTCTCTTGGATTCGTAACCAACAGAGAAAGAATGGGATGAGGTTCCTATTTTACCACAGTTGTGTCACAATCAGTAATTAGTAATTACTGTAATGTAAGTGAGTAGACACTCTCTCCTATTTTCAGTTTTTCTATTAGGAATTTTGCCTGCACTCTAGTACTAACAAAAAAGCAAAAGAAAAATAGGGACACGAAATCGCCATTTGTTTTTTCGTAGAATATGGGAATGAATACAATACTCTTTTTCTTCAAATATTAACAAACACAGTGAATAAAATAAAATAATTCAAGTACCGATTTCAAATCAATAGCTATATATATTTCGAAATGAAATTTAAATATAGTGAAAGTGCTTTTGGGGCAAAATAAAGATGAAATTTTAAATGGCAGAGCAGTAACAAAAACCTAAATTATCCTTGATTTATTGCTTTAAATTAAATTAATATTGTATAATTATTTAACATATACTATTATCTTGAATGGAGGATTTCTGAAAATGAATGTGGTCAGTCTACATTC
This sequence comes from Euphorbia schlechtendalii, assembly GCA_949673415.1. Classification (NCBI taxonomy): domain Eukaryota; kingdom Viridiplantae; phylum Streptophyta; class Magnoliopsida; order Malpighiales; family Euphorbiaceae; genus Euphorbia; species Euphorbia schlechtendalii. Next base: position 11,688 of record CATIWQ010163628.1, on the reverse strand, counting down.
AGTTTTTGGTCGGATATTGGGAGTTGGCGGTCAAACAAATTAGAAAAAATAGGCAGTCAAAAGTATGCCTGTCTACATTTGCTTAGCCTATATTTTCAATTCAATTCTGATAGTAGTAATAATTAATAGAGATGTAGACGTGCTAAATCGAATAATAAATTTTATCCAAATATAAACTCCAAAGTAATTTCAAACCCAAAATGCGTTATTATAAAAGAAGGGTAGAAAGAGTTTATATAAAAACAATTTAAGAGTTATGGATAGAGTATGTGTTGCTACACTTTCACTATATACTTTTTTCTTCTTTCTCATTTATTTTGGCATCATATTATTTTTTTTTATAAAAGGCATCATTATTTTTTACACCATAAACAATTAGTCAAATTCACGTAAAAAACAATATATGTTAGAGCAAGTGCAATAATTTTTCATTTTGGAGAGTTGTTCAAAAAGAGGAATGAATACGGGGAATGTGTAAGTTTAACCATTCCTCATATGATACATTTTCAAAATGAGGTTCTTCAAATATGAAAATTAACCATTTCCCATTTTGTGGATAAATTAAAATAATATTACTTTTTGTTATTTATTTTTTTAATTTTTGTTTTATTTTCTCTTTGTTAATTTAATAATAAAATATTATTATTTTAAAATAAATTTAATTGGAAAAATGAAAATGGATAAGATGGTTTGAAAAAAAATATTATAAAATCTGCAAAATGAATTTGGGAATAGTAAATAAAGAAATGATTTATCTCGCTCTTACTAATCATATATTGCTTGCTATTTCCTACACAATACCGACAACTACCAAATAAGTAAATAATATAACTTAAGCGAGTTTGATTGCAAAGTTAATCTTGCTACGTAAAAGGTAAAATAATTAATAATAATCATATTAAATATGAAATAAATAATTTATCATATTTCACTCTAATATTATATTTTTTTAAAAACAATAATTTCAAGAAAAAAATCATTAATTAAAGGATACCTCAATTTAAATAGAAGGTAAAAGAAAAAAATGATAAATTTAGAATCATCAGAAGTTAATGTTAAAATGATACGGTACTCCTCTCCTTGTAATAGAAATCACGTGACTTAATCTTACAAAATCCGACAAGTCAATAAATGTCCCTGTCACAGTTATTATCATATTAATTGTATAATACTATCAAATGACAAACAAAAAAAAAACCGATTTAGTATAAAGCATACACTGGAAAATGCATTTATACTACCTTATAATTCATCATCTATTATATGATATGCTCAGTTATATGGTTTGAAGTAACTAATTTTCACTTTTATCATCATAAATTCACTGATTCAACAGTTCTATCTCCTTTAACAATTTCCTTATCTTGCAAATTTACATGATATGGTTCCAACGGCATTATAGCACGACATTAGAGCATAATTGAGGAGTAACATTGAATATTTAATTTTATGTTTCTTATTGTTGTGTTGTTAGTTTCTTGTTTGAAATGATTTATATTTTTTTTTTAATTGAACTTCTACTTATGGTGTTGTCTAGACATTCGGCTACACTAACACAATAAATATATATGGTGATTTTACATTTTCGATACCAAATCCATCTCTTTCAAATAAAATTTCATAATATGCAACCTGGTTAAAGTATTGCACTACATTTAAGTTGTTATGGAGGTGGATGTGGGTTAAAGCTTACCAATATACATATTGCATAACTATCATAATTTTTTATTGATTTATTTATTTTACTCCTATTTTGTGATAATATTTTCAATATTAAAAATAATGAAATTGTACTATTTCGACTAAGACAGGGATTTATTTAGTCAATATTTCCGATGTATCACTGATATCTACAAATCCTATTTTAAAAAAAAAACAAGAGTAAAAAATGTCCAAAATGAAAGAAAAGAAAAATATACTCATCAATACCCATCATTTCCTTTTCTTTTATGTATCAAACAAAACAATAGAAAGGGAATATGCATTGCTCCACTTCACATATTAAAGAAAAAATATCCTCTTAATTATCATAACTTTCTCATCAAATTCATAGCAGAAAGCCAAAAACTATGGCAAAATTCATCCACATAATTAATTAATATATAACACCATATTATAGTCAACTAAAGTAAATTTTTTAAAGTAGTGAACTAAAAAATATACTAATTTTCATAAATCCTAAGAGCTTCTTCAGGGTACGCATGCTGAGACGAAGCAGCTTGAAAACAAACCCAATCCTCTCTTCTGCGAAAACATTAATTAAAATGAGAAAATGAATTGGACTTGATTGCAATAAACCCAAAAAAAAAATCAAAGAGAGACCTTTTTGGGCTTAGAATAAAAAAGCTCCGGCGAGATTTTGTACAAGTCTTCATCTACTGGCTTAGGTTTAGGCCTTGACATGGCAATATTTGCTGCTTCTTTTACTCTCGCTTCTCTTATTTTTGCCTGTAAATAATTACATTCATAATAATGTCTAATCTGATATCAACATTTTCATTGCTTATTTTCTCAATTAATTTAATTAATTAGTCTTCCATGGAAAATTTAATTATTGGAGTTAGTGGATTTCATTATGTTAAAGAAAAAAAAAAGGCTTATTTGGGTCGGCCCCTGTTCCTATCTGAATCAACCCTACATCTTTATTCTTGCTTTAATTAGCAATTGATAATAAATTTAAAATTTGGAAGCGAAAACCTTGAACTTGGTTTAATGGTTTTCTTAATTTTGTGTTATTAATTAATATAAGCTGCTTTTTATGATAAAAATACATGTGCATTTAAATTTATAGAATAGGATAAAAAAAGTAAGTACCTTACGACGAGGAACAACAATCATGGCGGGAGTAACAAGGTGGTTGTCGTATAAGTCACCGGCGACGTACAAATCACGGTCGTCGGAGTAACTGTAACGAAACAAACCGGCTTGTCGAGCAGATTCAAAACACTGAGTAAAAGGAAGATCATTATTCCAGTCCCAACTTCCAAAAGCAGGCACATTGGCATGCTTCCTTGAACAGTAGTAATCCTATCATTAATTAAAAATGCTTCATTATCAAACTGATGTAGCAGAAAATCAACAAAAAAATATCTAATTTTAAGAACAGAAAGAAGAAGAAGAAGAAGGAAAAGCTTACTAACCTCCATTTATAAGAGGGCTGAATAAAATTGAACTGAAATGGCAAATGGTAGAGTGAAGTGAAGCGTGGGAAATATGAAGAGGGAGAGAAATGAAGAATAAGCAAAAAAGGATGTAAAAGGGAAAGGGATCCAAAGAAGGCTATAAAACTTGACCTTTTATTTTTGAGAATGACGATAAAACTAAAGTTATTTATACAAACACCACAGAGTAAAATTACTTTGGTTTTGAGTAAAGATTAAAGGAAAGAAAAACAGAGACAAAGCGGTAAGGTAAAGAAGAAGATATTAAAGATTCACTAAAAGCCTATGTCCCCCTAAGGCCTTACTTCTGTAGGGTTACTACTAAACGCATTTACATTAAAAGCTATTTTTCTACCATTCTTTTCTCTTATACAGTTATACTCATTTTTTTAGCTTTTATATTTTATTTTTTAATAAAAACTACTAAGACAGAAAAAAAATTAGGGTGTCGATCAATTGGGAATGTGAGAAATTGGAGATTTTGACTTTGATAATTAGGTTTTATTTTTAGTCACAGTAGATTTTATTAGTTATCGTTGATAGTTATTTATTGTATTTGATATTTTTAATTCTTCAAATAATAAATACATGCAAGCGTTTGGTTACATTTATTCTTTAAAAATTAATATTTAATAATGAAAAATAAATTTAAATTTTATTTCTGTAAATTACATATTGAAATATGATTTATTGGAATTATTTAGTTATACTTCACTAATCATTTTTTATTTTAATATATTTTTGTTTAGTGTATTAATATATTAAAACAATATGTTCAATACTCGTTTATAAAATTTAAAATATGAAAAATATAACCTTTTATCATTCTTTTTTTAACAGTACTTTTTTTCATTTTGTTTATTTTTATTTATTGATTTTTAATATTAATGCAAATTTTACCATTCTTCCTATTCGCTCCCTGTATTTTTAGGAGATAAATTATGTATTGGTAAAAGTATAAGTTGATGATAAAGGAGAAAAATATTTATACGTATAAAGTTTAATCTTCATTAAAGTAATAATTACTTATTAGTTTATAAAAATCTACGAGAATACAAAACTTTAATTTATTTTATTATTTTTTCACCACTATTATTATCGAGTTTATTTAATCCTTTAATTTATTAATATATAATAAAATATACACTAAGTAAACGAAAATTCAATATTGTATCTAGATAAATCAATCACGGAAAAGAGAATTTGAGTTATGAACTTTTAACACCCTTATAATTCCAATTGCTATACGTGTAAGGAAAACTATAAAGTACATAGGAAAAAAGGACAACTATGTAATGGTTCTTTTTTTAATATTAAGGATTTTATTTTTGATTTTAAACATTTTTTGCTTGTTTGTCGTTGATGAGATGGAAAATGTATTGTATATTCCAATGCATGTTTAATAATAAAGGGTAGTTGGATTTCCCTTTTCTTGATTGATGTTCTCCACTTCTCAAGCAAACAACGCACTAATTTCAATCACAAAATTAAATATAGCTTTTAACCTTTTTTTTAACTTCCTTGATACGGTATAAATTTGTATTCACTATTTATAAACCCCACATGCATACTGAGATGGAGCCTAGTGCTTTGAGCCTTGTTCTATTTCAGTATTGCTTTTCATCAAAATCCCACCCATTAGGGAAAAATCACCATTGCTTAGATTTCGAAAAAGTTAAAATACAAAAACAAACAAAATTTAATTGCTAAATGAAATAATAATATAATAGGTGGAGTAGATAGGTTTAATAAATATTGGTCAGAACTGAGGTCAACGCCCAGCAACATCAACTTCGATGCCACTCTTACCCAATTCACAATTTTCAACCTTCTCATCATTTTTTAATTCTTTCAGGTCTTAACATTTTGAACCATGTTATTTTAATTGTAAGTAATTATTGAAAAATAATGTTTTAAAATGCTTAATACATGAAACCCCACAAATGTTAGTCATTGATCATGTTAATTTCGTGAACCAGGTAAAAATGCATCACAAAATCTACATATTCGCCTACACATCGCGTTTCAGTTTTCTCAAGTTTGAATTTCAAAATTTATAACCATTTATAACCGTTGAACAACGCTATGAGATGTTGACAAAATGAACGTCATAAAATAATATTTTATATGAAAACTAGTGAATAAAGATTTGTAAAAAGAAGTATAGCATTTATGACAGTTGGAAAAAGGTGAGGTCAAAAAGGGCAGTAGAGCAGGCATGGGGTTTGGAGTTTGAACACAACATATATTATAAAGGTGTTTCTTCTCCTTATAATTAAAGTAATTGTCAAATGACAAAGCAAACAATCATACCATTAGGGAAGTTACATACGACAAATATAGTTTAGAAAATTAAGTACAAGATTTAACCTAAATTTAATTCTATATTTGCAATGGACTAAAGAGGGTTTCATGGGATTATAAGAAAAAAACGAAATAATTTTAAGTCATGTGATAGTGTACTTTTACAAATATCACATCTCAAGTTTTGATGTTTTTTAACACTTAATTTTAAGTTTTGATTTTTTAAAATTCGTGAACATAAGAGAATAACCACAGATTTATGGTTTGTTGTTATTATACTAGGTATAATAGCTATTATACTTTGTATAATAGTCATTATACATGCTATAATGTCTATTATGTTGTTTGAATATGAATTTTGAACTAGATCTTAATATTTTCATTATTTTCAAAAGAAAATTACCGAAATTGAACAAATTTGAAATTACAAATAGCGATCTAGAAAAAGAAAAGAAAATAGAGTAAAGAAGAATATGAATAAATAAATCGTAGAAAAAAAAGAAGATAGAAAAACAGATGTCACAAGAATAACTAAATTGAAAATACAAATAGGATATGATGAAATTAGAGATCCAAAAAAATGATGAAAATCGATATCATATGAAAACGCGGCAAAAAATCACGATCCCATAAGATCGTGATTCGAAAATGAAAGAGAGAGATTGCAAGAAAAAAACAAAACCTAAAAAAATAAAAATATTATCCTTTTATTATGAAAGGAAAATAATTTTATAAGTGTTTGAAATGCCAAAGTCCTTGAACTTTTGCATTGTACAGAAGAAGCCCATGATGACTCATGGGCCCATTGGCTTACATAATTCATGTTATTTAATATTTAATGTAAATTTTGAGGGTTTTTTTCAAGTATTTCAAAAATAATTGCGAAAACTAATGAAAAATAAATTGTATAAAAATCTTATACCACTCGTATATCAGGTATAAGAGGCGGTATTATACCAATCGTATACCAGGCATAAGAGGCGGTCTTATACCAGAGGTTTTATATTAGGTATAAGACTAGATCATAAAAAACATGATTTTGATACATTTTTCGTATAAAAACAAAAATTTTTTATATAAAAGCATAAATATGATTATCTTATATGTAAAAGCAAAATAAAAATTAGGTTTTCAATCATTTAGTTGTAAATCCCTAAAATATAATATTATTAAAGTATTAGTAAGGGCAGGCAGTCATATAGATATACGTTGTATCTTATTTTCATGAATACTGTAATGTAGGCAGCTGATGTCGCATGATCTGAAATGTAGCTTTGTAATCCGCAGTGTGACCACCTGCAACCACAATCATAGGTTAGTTAGGCTCAGTCGAGGTTCCGGCGAAACTTTTCCGACGCTCAAGTTAGTACAAGGGTGGGAGTATGAATGCTAGAATGTTGATTTGAGTCTTAGAATTACGTACCCGAACAACTCCGGAAGAAATGGTATTAATAGCAAGTCCATATCGTGGCATAACCGTTCGGGTCATGCTAAGATCATGGCGGTAACCGCTACCATAGTGCGGTAACTGCTCTTACAGTGCCTAAACCACTCTTGTACACTAACCCTATAATAATCTCCTGGGGTTATTACAAATGTTTAGGCCTCTTGGGCTTTGCATGGGCCTCATGGGTTATGGGTCATAAGTTGAGCTATTATCAGCAGCCATTACAATTCTTGAATGTAAAATCAAAATTACAGCCAGTTATTACACTGTAATACAATCTATGAAAACAAAATATTAGCTGCTTCAATATATTGAGGATATAATACAGAACGACAAGCAAACTGTATTTATCAATTCATGATATTCATTCAATTTAAACTTCAAACCAACTAAAAATTGACTTATTAACTCAATTCAAGCACAATGACAAATTACTAGATATATAAATATGAATGCAGAATGGATTATTTGGAAATTAGGAATGGATGGGTTGATTACGTTTCTTTTCGGAAATTATAGGATTTTCCCCATTCGGATTAGAAGTAAACTTGTTCAGATTTCGGAGTTGTAATCTTGTTATTGTATGCACAGAAGAGATGGAAGCATATGCTTCAGCTAGGGAAAAAACAGATTGTAAACATAATTTTTTTATGTCGGCTTCTCCTAATCTACTTAGAAGTGGAATTTTGGACATTTAAGCTTTTTTTACTTTGCTTTGGGGCATCAAGAAAGTTCAGTTTGGGTTTTACTATTTACTGCTCACCAATTGATTATCAGTCTCTTTTCTTGTTTGTTTATTCTAAATGCGAATGCAAGATTCTTTTATATATTAGTTCATTGAAAAATAGATTTTTGAATGGTTGTCAGGAATGTGAACAAATTATTGATGGATAATGGCGACATTTCAAGTAATGTGTGTTGAAATTATCTCGAACACAAGATAAAATGCAATATCTATTTACAATGGGCCGAGCCCATTCAACCCAATTGAGAATTTCTTTTCGAAAACTACATGTTCACGTTTAGTAATAAATCATCAATATGAGTATATGGTCTTTTTATTTTGAATATTGGCCTTGAGCTTGAACTGATAAGATGATAATATATCTAAGATTCTCTAAAGTTGTGAAGTACCAATACTATATACAATAATTAAATTTAAAATATTGAGAATTAGCTAGCTAAATATTTTAATCTGAAATTTTAACTATTGACTTAAAATTTAGAGAATTTCTACCTAGTAATTTAAATGTGTAAAAAAGTATGAAATAGGATAGAAAATTGAATGCTAGGAAATGGTAATGTTACTTATGGGCAGAGTTGCAGAGGATTAGAGTACATGATCAAAAGGGGTCTAAATTTTTTTATGTTAAAAGTGTATATAAACTGTTAACAACTTTCCAAATTTATTCAATATAATTAAATAAAATTTATAACTTGAAATTATAATTCAGTAGATCCTTATTGTACGCAATAAAAAAAATTAATTAAAGGGATTTATATCACCTAGAACTCCCGAAATATCAGGACTGTTGATAATACATGACAAGAAAAGTAATCAATCAGTGTAAACAAAAAAAACCTCAAATCAAGCCTTGAATGTAAAATATTTCATACTAATTTATGATATATTATTTTAGGCACAAGCACAACAAAAACACAGGAAAACCAGTACATAGTAAATAAAAACCTTAATTATTATAATAAATTAGTTAATCAAGTCGTCGTCATCAGCTACCGCATCCTCTTGGTCGCCAAAAGTAGCAGCTGCTTCATCGTCGCCAATAATAGGTGAACCTGCTGCATATTTTTCTTCTTCTTCTTCTTCCTCAGGCTTCTTCCCTTCTTCATCTTCTTGATCATCTTCATCTTCTTCTTCGTCATGAACTACCACTTCAGATTCTTCTTCTTCTTTAGTAGTAGTATTTACCGTTGTGTTTTCAGCTTTCTCGTTGATCACCTCTTCCACTGTTGCATCTGCCTGCAACCAGAACATTATTCAAGAACTGTTGAATGATATCTGAGAAAAAAACCACGCTATAAAAAAACTGGGTTCTCGGGACAGCCAAATTGTCCCCAAAAATATGAAAAAGCGTTCTTAACACTTTTAGATACAACTTTTTTTTGCCCCAAATGCTATTCAAATCAAACGCACAAATGAACCTTGTTAAACACACACACACAAACAGATGAACAAAAATACTGGAGATTAATTTTTCGTTTAAAAGAAACTGCGCAATTGCGAAATAACATTAAATAAAAAGAAATAGTTTGACATAATTCAGAAAATAGAGAAGCAAAAAAAAACACCTGAAGGGAAGCCATGAAAAAAAAAGTAGATCAAATGAGTATGGAGTTTGCAGAGTAAGCAGACGATGTGTAATTTAGAGGAGTTTAAAGGGGTTTTTATATTGGAGCCAGGCCACTTGTTACCGGTCAAATGCGATCATTTACGGTCGTTTGTTGTTAATGCTAATTTTTTCGACACTAAAATATTTAAAAATAGTTGTAACCAAACACTTAAATCCTTTTCGAAAGTCGTATAATCTTTTTAATTTTTTTTAAGAATTGGATTTAAGATTATTAAAATCGGACAATTGCTTGGCTGTACAAAACTTCCTAATTACAAAAGTTTGGCCACTGAATCTAACATGTTAAAATCGATTCTCATTCCTTTTCTAGGATTCTCAACTAACTCCAACTTCCATTTTTTATATGTAAAAAAATTCCCCTTGATGAGCTTTTATGTTAGTAGAATTTTTTCATTTTTTATTACATTAAGGGAGTTTCTATCCGATTGTTTAGATTATGTTTTGTTTGAGAAAATTTAATACTACACTGTCCACTTTGCTTATATATTGAAGCTATTTCTGTTTTGGACTAATGAAAAAACTTGCGTAATGTATATAATTATTCGTTGACTTTTTATTATTTTAATCACATTAAAAATTACATTCTTATTTTGTATCTACACATGCAAGGGCGATGCTAGAGTGGATTTGCATCGGTATCATCCCTCCAAATGCTAGTAAAATTGTAAAAAATTTCAAGATATGTCATGAATAAATACGATGAAAAAATAATAAAATATAGTTTCATAGTGAAATTGAAAGTGTGTTTGAAACGAATAAAAATAAATTTTGAAATTTAGAAAAGTTATTTAAAATTCAAAAAATTTCGTGTGGATGTACTTTTAAATAAATAATTTATTTTAAAAGGATACATTTTTAAATTAATTTTGACAGTAAGATACGAAAATTGTCTTCATATTTCAGATTAAAATATTTTTATAATTTTTCAGCGCGGGTAATTTTGCCGCTAGATATACAAGAAAAATCTAATTAGAATGAAGACAGGCAAGATCAATGAGTTAGTAATTCATTTGTTAATTAAATTACAATTGAGAAGTGAAATGATATTTTAGTAAGCACCAACCTTCACCTCTACTTTGCACAATTTCTACGCATGCATGCTTGATTATTCTCATACCTTTCCAGTTTGATCATATCTCACCTCTCATTTTTCTGACACGTGTCATATGGAATTGGTTCGAAACTCTAAAGTATGCTCAATTATGGAGGATTTTCCCATTAATTACTTGTGTGCTTCATCTTTATTCCTCTTTTCTTTCACCTATCCGATCAAGTCTAGCTAGCTTCTTTTATTTTCAACTTTTTTTAAAAAATTTCTCCCATTGAAATAATATATATATATATATATATATATATATATATATATATATATATATATAATGTTTATTAGGAGAAAAACAAATTAGGGTCTAAATACTCAATTCATTTCATTTTTATGCTTATGAATATTGTTGGATTCTGAAGATAATTTAGTTTTGTAAGTTCTGAGTTCAGAAGCAATTATCTCAGAAGTCACAGAACACGTCAGCAGAGCTATGGATCTTCAGAAGCAATTAAAGTCAGATGAAGTATTCAATATCTCAGAAGATCACTCAAGACTCAGAACGTCAAAAAGCCCTTCTGAAGATCGCAAAAGGTCAACTTAGTCTTTCGGATCTAAAAGTCAAGAAAGCTGGCTTCGCATTTAATATCGTCGCGCGCTCTGTTCTTCAATCTACTGCAAGACAAAAGTTGTTGCGAAATCAATAACAAAGTGGACCCCCCTAATCAACCTGATACAGTATGGCGCGGATCAGAGTTGGACGAGCTACACTGACGGATTGTTAACAGAAACAAGATTGGGAGACAACGGCAGAATTCCTGGCAATGGTCTAAAAATCAACGAAAACATTCTCTCCCTCTATAAAAGGATGATTTCCGCCATTGAAGAAGGTTGCCGAATCTTAACAAAAGAATTCAAGAGTGAACCAATTCTCAATCTACTTGCAATCTTCTTCTAGCAAACACTAAAATCTTATTTATTTGTACTTGAGCTAACTGAAACAAAGTTCAGAAGTTTATAAAAACCATTTACTTATAAATTGTTATAAATCACACTAAGCTGAGGGTAAGTTAGTGTGAGGGAGCTTGGCAATCTCATAAGGAATGTACTTAAGAGTGACGAAGCTCAGAGCCTCAGATACAGAAGGACGATACTCCTGTATTGGTATAGCTCATCATAGGCAAGATTGTTGGAAGGAACTTCAATCTTAAGTTGTAAAGAGTTTGCTTTTCACCAGAAGAAAAGCCACTAGTGAATTAAATCTTGGACAAGAGATTCCAAGGACTGGATTAGGCAAAGGTTGAACCAGGATAAAATCACTGTTTGCATATTTCATTACTCTGCTCTATTATTGTGTTTATT
>CATIWQ010163613.1:0-19005 GCA_949673415.1 Euphorbia schlechtendalii | reverse complement strand
ATAACAAAGAATAGAAACATTCAAATCATTGAAGATAATGATATTTTTAAGATCTGGTTTCAAATTTCATATTTGAACAATGTAATAAATATTGTACCTGATATAATGACTATTATACCAGTCATTATACCAGGTATAATGTCTGTTATACCAGGTATAATGTTTGTTATACCTGGTATAATAGTTGTTATACCTGGTATAATAATTGTAATACTTGGTATAATAAATATCATACCCGAAATCGGTGGTTTTTTTTATATCACGTATTTTGAAAAACCAAAACTTAAATTCACATTTTTTGAAAAATCAAAACTTAAAATGTGAGATTTGTAAAATTACACCATGGCATGACCTAAAATTATTTTGATTTTTTCCAGTATTTCCATAAAAACCCCTTTTGTTTAACATCACCAGACACTATCCGTAAAAATCTACTTACAATACAATATGCTAACCTATATTTATTTTTAAACATATAATCTTAGAAGTTGCAAATTGTGTGATGAACATGCATACCATAAACATTTTTAAAAAATGAAAAAATCACAAAGATAATCATACACAATCACAATATTTAAATGTGACGGGCGAATATTATAGAGAAAGGTAAACATGAAAAAATAAAAATTTTTGTATCAATAAAAAGTGAAGGTATTTTTCATTTGATATGATAGCTTGAGTGGGGTAGTCCCCCCCCCCCCTACCATAGCCGTCCCTTGGTTATATTTGTTTATTTGCACCCTATTTAATTTTTATATTAAGAGCCTAGTGAGATATTTTATAGGCTCGTTTACATGCAAAGTATTTACATAACAATATCATGTTTTTATGAATAATTTAATAAACTTTTATAATTTAACGTTTTTTAATACGTCTTTCATTTTATTTTCAAATAGATACAATTTATGAGATGACATTGTTTTAGAAATTTCAATTTCGTCCCCACAATGTGTTTCTTAAACAACAGACATAAACAGTTGAATAGATAACAAGTCTTAATCATAGGGAAAAAACAAATAATAAGTTCACTCAACCATTAAAAATCAAAACGGTTGTTTTTTTATTTGTCATATTTTTTTAAAAAAAGTTAGGCTCTATAAACTTCTAATTTTACAAAATTCAAAAATAAGAATATTTTTTTTTCTTTTACATAAAAATAAAAAATATTTTTTCTTTTTATCATTTTTTAAGTTGCATTAGTCAGAAACTACTTTCTCTTTCTTATTTAATTTGAATTTTGCAACTTTAAACGATAACATCTCACAAACCGTTGATTTTTTCGAATTAACGCTTTGATATATTTTATTCGTCTTAATTTTATCTTTAAAATGACATACACTTTGATTTGAATTTTGCAACTTTAAACGACTAAATCTCATAAATCGTTGATTTTTTCGAATCGACGATTTAAAATATTTTATTCATCTTGGTTTTATCTTTAAAATGACATACACTTTTATTTTTTTAAAAAAACGAAAAAATTAACGAAGGTTTCAAGTTATGAAAATTAAATTAAATAAGAGAGAAGGTAATTACAAGGGAAAATGATAAAGGAAAAAAAAATGAAAATCAACGTGGAAAAAAATGAGTTTCTCATCGTTGTAAAAGAAATAAAATCTAACTTTTTTGGGTATATGATTTACCCAAAATGAAAATCAACGTGGAAAATTATCAAGTAATTTAGTGGATGGGCTTAGTAAGGCCTCCTTAGCAAAAGCCCAAGCCCAAATCAAATTTATTCATGACAAGTTCTATTATGAAACTTATTAAGCTCAACCCAAACTCAATAAACAAATCTAATAAAATTTGATCAAGACTCAATGTATTAATTTAAAATATCAACAATTTGAATATATAAAAAAGTTCAAGGACCTTCAAAATTTTCAATGAATGTGGCTATGTTAGTGTAGTACTAAGTAATTAACTTAACTACGTGGAAAAACCATTTAAGTGCAAGTTCGAGATTGTTGTCCTCCTACATTTTGCCTACTTTCTCAAAAAGCACGTGCACAAACAATTTTAGGACGCAGAAAGCAATGCAAAACTGCTCCCCGGCTAATGTTTATCAGAAAATAGATTCAAGAGTTTGCTTAAACACTAGAAAGCACGGAAACGGGCATCGAGAAATGCCAATTTTTCAAAAATTTGGCAAGGAAACGTGTTAGGTTTCGGTTTCGGTTTCCGAAATGGACACGAAACGGGAAAATGCTAGTGTCTAGGAGTTTCCGTGCCACCTACCTTAATCACAGTCACCTCATAAGCAGCAACACAAAAACAAAGACTATGCACTCTAGAATGACAATAATCTCCTCAACTTCTCAACTTCTTTTCCATTAATGTGTTTATAAACTTGCCATTCCGAAGACAAGAAATTACCATAAAACACCAATCACACTAACAAATACATGGTAACTTGACAAGCACCTGGAGGCATTGCTAGGAAGCGATATAAGAGGTATCAATAGCATGTTCTGATATTATCTTTGCTGTATTTCTCCACCAAGCAACCTCCGATTCTTTCTCCTGAAGCTTGTGTTTAAGGCATTTTAAATCATATTGTAGTTCCCTTATTTGTTCTTGTTGTCTTTCTTCAAGTAAATCATGTAACCTTCTCTCTAGTTCCACTGGCGAGATTCCGCAATTAGAATCTTGCTCTCGATAAGGAGGGTCGATTACTTCTCCATAGTTCAAAGCTAAGCCTTTTGAGGAGTTTATATTCTCATCACCCACCTGCATTTTTTGCATACAAGAATAATACATAAAAATATCACTTTTGCACACAAAAACTGGATGAGGAAATCACTCAAAATTCTAACTTCAGTCACTTTATGCATAATGGAAGGCTCAGCCATGAATACTATAAAAAAAATACTGAAATTCAACAATTATACATAAATGATGATAAATCACTTTTTCAAAAGAAGTCCTAAAGTTAGAGCTTGATTGGCATTGTTTTCAAGCTGATGTCTCAATAAGTTGTTCTCACAAACTTTTTACAGGACTACAGAATTTGGCTTTAAACAACACATTTTGATCATTCATACTATTTAATTAGGAACTGTCTAACAAGTCCGTTGCTTGTAGGAAAAGCTTAAAATGAAACTTTTGAAGAATTCTATGGTCACATAGAGAATGTGGCCCAACTACTAGACAAACATTCAAATGGTCAACAATTGTTCTTCTGCGGAAACCAAAATTAGATGAAGAAATCAAAATTCAAACTCAATTGTCAATTTATTTCATGCAAAATGGGAGATTCAACCAATCAGCCATGAATGACACCAAATAAACATACCCCATTTACCGCGTGTTCTTAAGACTTGATTCAAAGTGCAGAAACAAATGAATTGATTCCAAAGATTCTACCTTTATTCTCTGTATCTCATGGGGAAACGAATAAGATAGATTGTCGCTATCTAAATGACGCTGCAAAAGCTCAAGCTCAGCTTCGAGTTCAGCCTCGAGGCGATTCATCCCTTTTTCTGAATACTCTTCTCTACCAGAGGTTTCACATTTGCAAGACTGATCACAAACTGTAATTGTTGATGATGACTCTGACTCTGATAAAATTGGCTCATCTTTCTTAACCAATTCCTCTCTGCTGACATGAATAAGAGTCTCCATTTGCTTCCTCATCTCTATCATTTTGTCAAGCTCGTTTTTACTCGCTGCGAGTAGATACAAAAGGCAACACCCAATTCCCAAACTGAAGGATGAATTCACGCTACCTGCTATCAAATTATTGAAGCAAACAACAATTCCTCAGCAAATACGAATTGCAAATTGACGCAATTTAACGTTAAAATGAAAAAAAGGGACCAGTCTCCGGGGCAGAAGAATCCCCCAAATTCGACCCATTCGTCGAACACTTGGTCTGCACTGCACAATTTCCACCTTCCTTTAGTTTTACATTTTCTCCGGTGACCCTTTTGACCCTGGGCCGTCTCAGCCGAGAAAGCCACCGAGAAACAACACTACGGAGCGAGGAGCGGTTTATTTTTCCGGCGAACTCTGTGGACTGGCCCATTAAAGCACAACCGGTCAGAAATCGCGAGCTGATAATAATCGTCGACGGCGAAAGAGATATCGGCGATGAGGAATTGGGGATGGAGAAGAGAAAGAGAGAACGGAGTATATATTGAAACGGAAGAATGGATTCATTGAAAAGTGGAGGAATTAACGCGGTGCAGAACTACCAGAAACAAAGAGAACATTTTTGGGCGGCAAAAAGAGCTCTGCAATTAGAAACTTTGTTTTGGATAATTTAGTTTTGGTAATTGTCATTATAAAGCTGATTAACATTTTTCTTTTTTAAGAGAAAATTATTTTCCCACTTCTTTTTAACAAGAGCATCGGTAATTGGGGTACAGTGGTACCCAAACAATAATACATTTCGATGTTAAATTTAATTGTTGAAAATTGTTATAAAAATAAAGATAAAAGAGAGTTATCTTACATTATGTGATTATAGATTATATATAATAATGAAGATGTATGAGTTGGCATAACGGTCTCTATCAAGTATTTTTGTTCGTTGAGTCGATAATTAATTTTTACTAATTGCTGGGTTCTACTGATATTAGTATATGTAATTAGTTTAGATGAAAGTGAAGGTTCTACTTTAACTTGTCCCAAAAAGTTTACTGCGTCCCTGAACTTTTAAAATGATCCCGTAGCTCCCTCAACTTTAAAAAAATGATCACGTAACTCCCTCGACTTTAAAAAAGTGCACCACTTTGCTCCCTCAGTGCCACGTGTCAACTTCTGATTGGAGGGAGAAAATCAGATCTTTGAAAAGTCAAACCAATCAGAATATAACACGTGGCATAGAGGGAGCAAAGTGGTGCATTTTTTGAAAGTTGAGGGAGCTACGAGGTCACTTTTTTAAAGTTGAGGGAGCTACGGGGTCATTTTGAAAGTTTAGGGGAGCAGGAGGTTTTTTAGAACAAGTTAAGGTACCTAATGATGTATTAAGCAGATAAATAATTTGAATTATGGGGGGGGTAATATAGGTTATACTAAGAAGTATATTTATTATAGTTCGTCATCCAAAATTATATGATCCTTACTCCACTGGTGTAGTTTATTAGAATTGGACTCTAACCAAGCAGGGTTCGAATCCCCTTGCTTAGTAGAATACTTTGCCTCTGTCCTTTTTTTTTGTCATTTTTTATGCTTTCGTTATTTTAATATATAATTTTTTCTATATTATAAAACTTTTCTCCTTTCCTTAAACACTTTCTTTATTATAAATATATAATTTTTTCTAAATTACAAACTTTTAAAGTCAAGTTTGTATATTATATAGTGTACATTATCATATTTTGGGATTTTAAAGTTTCATATTTCTTTTTATTTATTTGTTGTTTTCCTTTTCATTTTTTAGTAAATATTTGTACACTTTTTTAAGTATTGATTAATAAATTAATGTGAATCTTAAAATTCATGTTTCTCCTTCTATTTTCAATGTTATTTTATTGCTTACTTTCAACCTAGTATACTTATCAACCACTTCACATAAAATATATGAAAAATATTTTGCAACTAGTGGAAAGATTGAGAGATGTGAGATCTAGTGTAAGAATATTATATTGCGCTAGTCATTTTCATATCACGATCATTTTTTCTCATAAATGACAACATATATTAAAATATTTCTATAACAATGTAAAATATTTATTGAACCTTTATAATTTCTCATTCGTCGTAGCTGATTTGTCTTGTCCAGGTGTGCCCCCCTAGCCCGAGAATCCTGGCTCCGCCACTGGTTACAATTGTGCACCAGGTGGCATTAATCTTGGATTTTGAATTTTGATTTTATAATATATTTGTTTTTGTAGAGTTTTAAACAAAGAGCAATAATTTTCACTTTAAAGTATAGTATACATTTAGAAAAGGTTCTTTAAACATAATAAAGGGATAGTGAAAACTAAAAAGAAGTATTTTTGGTGAGAAATAACATATAATTTAACTATATTTAATGAGTGATTGCGACTTGCAATTTGTCTACATGCATTTTATTTGAATCTTTTAATTGTAAGAAATTAAATACAATAAGAAAATATGGTGGGAAATGTAAGGACTTTTTTACATCTCCATTTTTCTATACATATATATACTAATCTGGCAAATAGGAATTATGTCCTTAAATGGTTTTTTTACAAAAAGGAAGATGCAAGTAATTATTTTATATATATCCGTTAATAGAGTAATTAATCAGTCCCTTTTACTTGTACGATTTTCCTCACAAAACTCAATTTGTTTTTTTCTATTGGTTAATGTCATGTTATGCTGGTTAATATGTAAAATATAAAATGATTAAATTCAATTTAATTCGTCAAATATTCTGATTTACAGTTATGTTGATATTTCTCTTTTCATATAGAAACATAATGTGTTGATAATTCAATAGCGTATATAAGTATGAGAAGCGATAAAAAAAGTCATTATATGATATGTAAAATAGAATTAAAATGTCAAAATCTTCAATAATAAATTAACAAAAAACATGACAAATTTTTTAAATAATTCATGTTACCGATTTTTTTTTTTTTTGAATATTATGGATTTTTGAAGAGACTGGGTATCGAACCTAGAATATTCTACATCCATTTTGAGAGATGTATTAATTTAGCTTCACCCAATTGAACATGTTACTGAAATTAAAATTAGAGCATTTGTTTCATTTGTTTAAAAAAATTTGTCTCCGAACTTGATGGTATGCAAGGATAAATAGTCTGAAAAATATGTAATTACATATGCGAAATATGATATAGTTACTTAGTTAGTTTGGTAGCTCAATAACATCTGACTTATTAATTTTATATTCACATTTATTAATAGAGTAAAATTATAGACTCAAATATATATAAAAATATATATATTTTTAGAATCATGTTTTAGCATATATACAAATATACGGTTGAAACCATTAAACTTTTAATTTTATTGGATTTAAAAAGCTTATAACCACAAATAAAATTATGTTCAAATCTAACTTTAGATAATATATATGACCGTGTACGAAATCGAATGCGATGAACATTCTCTTTAAATAGATAACAAATGAGAATTTTAAAGTAATAAGGTAAGTGAACAACGCGTATTTATTACAATTATTAGATTGACCTACAATATTATATATGATTGTTCAATGGATTTTGAGGTTCATAAAGTTATTTATTTAAATGATGAATTGCATGTAGTATCACCTTATAATAATCACTAAATTATATATTTAAATCTATAATTCAAATCAATTTAAAAGCTTTAAGGTGGAAGCAATGGGAAGAAGGCCTTTGATTAATTAATTAATTATTGCTTCATTATAAATGTGAATCTCTATATTTTATAACAAAAGCTAATTAATCATTTCAGTAAAGGCGAGATATTGGATTATGTGGACCAATTACCATAAAAGTTGATTGCAAATTTTAAACCATATTCACAATTATCTTTTAGTTGTTTGTTATCTGTATTATGTTATCCGATATATCTTATCATGAAAACACGATTGTGTCACAATAATCGTATTTTAAATTATTTATTAACTAAAAGATATACAAATAAATTACTAAGCCACGTATATTTCAGAATCTACATGTTAAATGAAAAATATACATGTATATACATATATTCATAATTACGAGAGCAATTATTATAAATGAGCTTATATTAATTTTAAATTAGAAATTAATAGAGAATGTGATCTAGACTGAAGTTTAATTGTGACATTGACTATAAATATACATTTTGTAAAGAGAAAACTTACAAAATAAAATGTATTAATACCACAAAAGTTGAAGTGCTTAAAATGGATTAAATTATCAAATTAATTTTTTAAATAGTAGATTTTAATGGTTTATTACAAAATTTAAAATATAAGAGTTTCAATAAAAGAAGGTTTGAACTTTGAACTTTTAAAGTGAAAGAAATACTTTCTAATTCACTTTAAGTACTCATAAATTTGAAACGTAATTAAGCATATACCTTTACAATTTTCTTATTCATTATTATCGAGTGTTTTATTGAAAAATAAAAAGAAAATAAAAGTTACCTTTTTCCACACTTGAAAATAATGATAGTTATTGTTGTGATGGGTCACGTGGCCAGTTGCCTCACTGCCCCTACGGAATTCAAATTTCATGATATTACTTTTTCAGTTTTTCTTAAATTAAATATATATGAAAAAAAAAACTATAAAACAGTTTATTTATATTTTATTTAGTGATAACTTGTTTACATTTTTCATCAATAATAATCTTTTTTTGTTTATATTATTCAGTACCTGATATATATTCTGTTAGTTTTTAAATACCAAACTATATTATAACAACTTACTTATATTTTTATTCTTTGCTTGATACATTAATTAAATCACCATCTGATCCGACATAAGTAGCGGTAATGCCATTACTTAAATAATCGAACGACTCATCATACTCAAATAAACTAACAAAATCATTTATTTGAAAGTAAAAAGACTAACAAACATTGTTGAGAATATTAATTAAAATTAAATACAGTAAATAAGTTAGTTAAAATAATAAAACAATAAATAGACGGAAATACCCTCATGAGATAATTATTTTATTACTCCGTAATGTCCAACAGCGAATATTCATAATAGATAGAGCACGTGACAGTAACTAAGTACAGAGATTAATGTCTTAATCAATAATTAATTATTAATTGTAATAACTAAATCCAGACAGCAACAAACCAAAACCGAAACAGATAAACAATAAACAAAGACAGAATCTTTTTCATTCGATTCATACAAAATAAAACTTAAAAAAAAAAATGGCAATTTTCATTCAACGCAGACAAAACCCAGATCCTTGGATCCCTTAATTAACAACCTCCACCCAAATCTCTGTCTTTCTCGTTGATTATCATTTCACCAACAGCGATAACGACAACCTAGGAAAGAGGAAATTCTATTTGTTGGTTTGTTCTCTCTCTCTCTCCTTCTGAGACTATCAACCTCTGTTGATTGAAAGCTAAGTTTGATACGAAGTGTGAATGTCAAGACGGCAAAAGGAAAAGGGTATCTTAAAGCCCCAGCAAAATCAATTCGTTCAATTTGCTTTAACTTCTCTGATTTCAATTGGGGATTTTTCGGTGAATTTTGAGCTGAATTTGATGAGGGTGCAATGTGGGTTGAATTGATGAAATTCTAGGGTTTCTTTTTTGGGGGTTTTCTAGAGTTCAGCTGCAATGGCTCTATTTAGAAAGTTTTTCTACCGGAAACCGCCGGATGGGCTTCTGGAAATCTCTGATAGGGTTTATGGTAAGCTTCCCCTTTTGGTGTTTGTTTATTAAAATTGGTTACTTTAGGGCTTGATGATTAAAGGGTTCTTGTCTTTCAGCTTAATTTGTTTGTTTGCTTAGTTGAGTTGTGAATTTGGATTGTTTTTTATAGACTGGGTGAGTGTTTCAGGCAAAAAGTATCAGCCTTTACTCAACGGGGATAGAAATGTTTTGTTCATTAAAAAATATGAACGCTGATTAGTTTGATTCTTCCCATGAAACTGTTTTTCTATTGTGACTTTGTAAGTAGATGTCCTAAGCTAGCCGCTTTAGCACACACTCTAGTCAAAATAGATTTCTCTATTGATATGGTGAACAACAACCTTTGAATTGTAGTGCATTTGAAGTGATTGCATATTAAAAGCTCATTCAACTTAGGACTTAGGCCAGTTCAAGAGTGCTTTCCCAGATCGCTTTTTCAAAAAGCTTTCATTTTTAAGCTTTTCCAGGCTGCTGTCCCGGAAAGACGTTGATATCAATAGCAATCAGTTCCTAATTAATTAATATCAAAAATCAAAATCTTTTTTTTGCGAGTGAAACTTTTTATGATAGCAGCTCTGACAACAATCCAAACAGGCCCTTACACTGATCAACAACCTTTGAATTGTACTTACCTTTGAATAACCAAGTAGTCTTATCTTTTTTTATTTCATCATTTTGTAGTATTCGATTGCTGCTTCACAAACGACGCGCCAGAAGAAGACGAGTACCAAGTCTACATGGGAGGCATTGCATGCCAACTCCGCGACGACTACCCGAATTCCTCCTTCATGGTGTTCAACTTTCGCGAGGGGGACAAACAAAGCCGGATCGGAAACATATTGTCGGAGCATGACATGACGGTAATGGACTACCCCCGTCACTACGAGGGTTGCCCTTTGCTCACGATGGAAATGATCCACCATTTCCTCCGATCGAGCGAGAACTGGCTGGCGCTCATGCAAAAAAACGTGCTTTTGATGCATTGTGAGCGGGGCGGTTTGCCCGTTCTAGCGTTCATGCTTGCCGCTCTCTTGTTGTATAGGAAGAATTTCACGGGAGAGCAGAAAACTCTCGAGATGATATACAAGCAAGCGAATCCCGGGCTTTTGCAGTTGATGTCACCACTTAATCCGGTTCCTTCTCAGCTAAGGTACCTTCAGTATGTGTCGAGAAGGAACGTGGGGTCCGAGTGGCCCCCGCTTGATAGGGCTCTTACGTTGGATTGTGTAATTCTCCGATCGATCCCGATCATGGATGAAGAGGGTGGTTGCCGTCCTATTTTTAGGGTTTACGGTCAGGATCCTTTGATGGTTGCGGATCGGTCTCCGAAAGTTCTTTTCTCTACCCCGAAAAGGAGCAAATCGGTTCGGCATTACAAGCAGGTAAATTTTTTGGCTTTTGCAGTTGCATCGTTATGTCTTTGTACCTATTTTTTCTATGGCCAAATGCATCAGTAGCCAGCTGAATTTGTCCTGAAAAAACCGACGCCCCCAAAGTTTCAAAGCAACCCCGTAGCTCCTGAACGTCACGTGTCAGCTTCTAATTGGAGAGCGAAGACAGAAAAATGACGTCTTTGAAAAGTCAAACCAGATAGAAGGTGACACGTGGCGTTCAGGTGCGAAGTGGTGCACTTTTCGGGACAAGTTCATTTAGCTATTGATGCATTAAGCCTTTTTTACTGTCCAATCGATCCGACTCTTTCTTTGCTTGAATTGTTGACAAATTTTCGGTGATTTGTTTATTGCTGTAGGGAGTTTGTGACTTGATTAAAATAGACATCCTTTGTCATATTCAAGGCGATGTTGTGATGGAGTGTATAAATGTGGACAGTGATTTGGAAAGGGAACAAATGATTTTCCGGGTCATGTTCAATACAGCCTTCATAAGATCGAACATCTTGATGCTCAATTGTGACGAAGTCGATACGGTATGGAATGTTAAAGACCGTTTTCCAAAGGACTTCAGAGCAGAGGTATCCATTCATCTTCTAGAATAAATTCAATACAATAGCATACTGGCCAAATGCATTAGGATTCCCCTGAACTTGGAAAAAGTGCATTGATTTGCCATGCACTGCCATGTGTCAAATTCTAGTTGGAGAGAGAAAAATGTGAAAAATGTTTTGAAAAGTCAAACAAATCAGAATATGACCCGTGACGTAAGAGGGTAAAACAGTGCACTTTTGCCAAGTTCAAGCGTTAATTGGTACTTTTGAAAATTCAGGATGACATCAGACGCAAAAGTTGTCAAGTTTGGGGGTTTCTTGATGCATTTAGCCTAGCAGATGTCAAATAATTGGATCAGGACTCCCTTGAAATTGGCAACCTTTTCCAGATGCCACCTTGAACTCTCAAAAGTAAAAGTGCATCTGTTTTCCCCTCAACGTCACATGTCAAATTTTGGTCGGAGAGAGAAAAATTGTAGAAAATGACATCTTTGAAGAGTCAAACCAATCAAAATCTGACATTCGGCGTTGAGGGGGAAAATCGTTGCACTTTTGCTAAGTTCAGGAGTTAACTGGAATTTTTGAAAGTTCAGGGTTATATTAGGCAAAAGTTACCAAGTTCAGGGGCCCCGATGCATTTAGCCAAGCAGATTCAATATATTCCAAGCCATTTAACTATTTGTCTATGATAAAGGTTCTTTTTTCGGAGATGAACTCCACATCAAGTCCCGATACAGTCGAATTACTCGGTTTGGAAGAAAAAGGCGGCCTTCCTGAGGAAGCATTTGCCAAAGTCCAAGAGATTTTCAGCAACGTGGACTGGCTCGACACGAAATCTGACGCAGCTCTAAACGTTCTCCAACACATTACAACACTCAAACAAAACTTGGAATGTGCTTCTCCTAGAAGAACCGATATAGGTAGTAGAATGCAAGAATCACAGATCGAAAAAGCGAATTATCAATCAAAACTACAAAACTTGGAACTCTCGGGCAGGAATTTCGGACCGCTTTCTCCTTGGGAACAATTCATGCTGTCTCCTACAAGATCACCAATCACAAATCAACTTAAGGAGAAACTTGAATCACAAGATACAAGTATAACTCATAAGAAAGTGGATTCCCAAGATATACAAATGCCACTCCTAAGACAAGCTCAATCGAAGATCATATCGCCTCGAGTTTCCAAGAGTTTGCAGCCTTCCCCGTTTCATGGCACTCCTTCGACTCTCGGAATCTCGGCTTTGTTGCACGATCACGCTGCGTCAAATGACAAGGATGCCCTTGGTCCGATGGTGGTAACCACCTCGAATGTGCCGTCCACTTTAAGGCCATTTCAAGTAGAACAACAAGCTTCCGCCTTTTTCTCGGGAAAAAAATCCCCGATTTTGACAGCGACAGATTCGTCATCTGTTTATAGTCCCGAGTCGAAAAGCTCCGATCTTTCCGTCAAGAACGCGTTTTCAACTCCTCCACCACCACCACCTCCTCTTCCGGCATCGACCCGCGTTAAAGCTGCTTTTGGACAACAACCACCGCCGCCGCCGCCACCACCACCCAGTTCAGCTCGAAAGGACTCATCGTTAGATAGTCCTAAACAAGTTCCCCCTGCCCCACCTCCTCCTGCCCCTTCTCCCAAAGGGTTATCAAAACCGGGCAATGCAGCCCTATCTTCAGCGGGCAATGAAAATGTGCCCCCAATCCCGGGGCCACCCTCGGGTGGTCTGTTAAAACGGAGCTGGGTGCGTTCAAGCCCAAAAAATCAGGCTCAGCCTCGAAAGGCGAGTTTGAAGCCTTATCATTGGTTGAAATTGACTAGGGCCATGCAAGGAAGTCTATGGGCCGAGACGCAGAAATCGGATGAAACTTCAAAGTATGGTCTTGTTATTGGTTATCTCATTTTCTTTGGAAATTTTGTCACTATTGCTGCTGTTTTAAACTTTTGCTGTGTTTTCTCTATGTCTAGGCCTCCTGAATTTGATATGTCAGAACTCGAGTCTCTTTTCTCGGTAGCAGCACCGAATAATGGTAATGGAAGCACGGGAGGGAAATCGAATCGCCGCAAAATAGGAGTTAAACCTGATAAAGTTCAGCTGGTATGGAGCCTTTTTTCATGACTTCATAGATCTGACATGAATTCATTTGTCAATATGGTCAAAACATTATAGAAGTTTATTATAGCTTCAAAATTTATATAGTTGATGAGGATTTATTGGTTTTGTGCTGTCAGTTGATGCTTATAAAATTGTTTTGTATGCAATTTTCTATTTGGTACAAGCATAAAAGTTTTATCGAGTCATAAAGAAAACAAGTTACGTGTATCCTTACGCGCCGAAAATATATGGTTCTTAAATCTCCCTTCCCCCATAAAAAGAAGTCAAACTCAAGTATGAATTGTTGTTTCTTCTACTACTATTTCTCGCTCTTCCCCCATAAAAAGAAGTCAAACTATTCCTTTTTCTGTTAGCGAATTCTTTGGCTAATATTTGTTTACTTGTCTTTGTTTCGGTTCTGCAGATTGAGCTAAGGCGAGCATATAATTGCGAGATCATGCTCTCGAAGGTCAAAATTCCCCTGTCTGAGCTAATGGTATGCCGAGTTGTATTTTAGTACGGTTCTTGTAAAAGGCTTTGTTTTGACTCAAAGTTGTGAAATTTCTAGACAGTATTTCTTTATTGCTTTGAACTCAGGTTCAAAGGGCAGTTTTGTAATTTACTTGTGTTTATTTTTCGCAGAGTTCAGCCCTGGCCTTGGACGATTCAGCCCTGGACGTTGACCAGGTCGAGAATCTTATCAAGTTCTGTCCAACAAAAGAAGAGACTGAATTACTCAAGGTATGTGAATAATGTTTTCCAGTTTTTTTATTCCACACAAGGCATGAAATCTATAGCATAACGAAAATATTTTATTTCCTAAAGGGTTATAATGGAGATAAGGAAAACCTGGGGAAGTGTGAACAGGTGAATTTTTTACTTCACATTTTTCCTTTTATTTCTGAATAAATTACTCCAATTTAAAGGCTTGTGGTTTGTTCATGGCAGTTTTTCTTGGAACTGATGAAAGTTCCTCGAGTCGAGTCGAAACTAAGAGTTTTCTCGTTTAAGATGCAGTTCCATACACAGGTCAGTTGATAATCCATTTATGTTGATATTATAATGTTTTACAATGTCATTGATTCGCCATTGTTTCGTAACAATGTCAGGTTTCTGACCTCAGAAGGAATTTGAATGTCGTAAATTCAGCTGCTGAGGAGGCAAGTCTTGTCTTCTTATTTTTGGCTCTTAAGCTTTTTTATTTTAAACGATTTTTCATATTTTTATTTATATTTGAATAATGTGTTCATCATCATCAGATTAGGAGCTCTGCCAAATTGAAAAAGATCATGCAAACCATTCTCTCCCTTGGGAATGCTTTGAACCATGGAACTGCTCGGGGTAAGTTGCTAATCAATCAGAAAAAAAAGAGTGTGCCGCATGTCAACTTCTGGTTGGTTTGACTTGTCAAAGATGTCATTTTTTCTGATTTTAAAATCTCTCCAATCACAATCTGACATGTTGCGTGTATGTGGTCTAAGACTACGCGCTTTATACCATGCTTCATATCTTTCTAACTTCAACAGTCTCTGCGAATTTTTCCGGAGTTTTTATTTTTTATTATTTTTTGCTTCTGATTAAATGCTTGAATTACCTGTTTTTAGGGGCGGCTATTGGATTTCGATTGGACAGCCTCCTCAAGCTCACAGATACACGAGCTCGGAATAACAAGATGACTCTCATGCATTATCTTTGTAAGGTAGAATCTCGCAACTCGCCTCGTTACTATACCAAGAAAAGTGCATTTTATGCTTTTAAGAAAATCTATACTTCTCTTATCCATTTCAAAACATTATCTTTTTGTAGGTACTTGCTGAAAAGCTCCCTGAGCTGCTTGATTTTCCCAAGGACCTGAGGAGCTTGGAGGCGGCAACAAAGGTGCTCTTCGACTTGTTTTCAATTTCAAGGAAAAAACCGTTTTTTTTTTTCCCGTCGATGGGTTACTTAATGGCGGACTTTTTTGTTTTTTTGCAGATACAATTGAAATGTTTGGCAGAGGAAATGCAGGCCATCAGTAAAGGTTTGGAGAAAGTTATGCAGGAATTGACCGCTTCGGAGAATGACGGTCAAGTCTCCGCATTGTTTTGCTCTGTAAGTCTTAAATTTTTAGAAGTTCCGGTTAGCCTACTAAACTTGGCAGAAGTGCACCAGTTTGGGCCCTCCTCAACGCCACATGTCAAATTCTGGCTGGATAGGGAAAAATCAGAAAGATGACATCTTTGAAAAGTCAGACCTACCAGAATCTAACACATGGTGCCGAGGGAAAACTAGACCGGTGCACTTGCCAGGTTCAGGGGGTTGATCAGAACTTCTGAAAGTTCGCATCTGGCAAAAGTTGCCAAAGTCAACACGGTCTTGATGCATTTAACCATGTTTGCAACTTCAAATTGAAATTTTTTACTGTCTCTTCGAATCTTCAGATGCTGAAGTCGTTTCTCGATTCCGCCGAAAGCGATGTAAGGTCGTTGGCTTTGCTTTATTCCTCCGTGGTATGTTTTTACTTCCTCCTCGCCCCGCATATTTTCATCCTAAAAAACACATTCAATATCTTACGTTTTCCGAATTTAAATATTTCCAGGGTAGAAATGCAGATGCTCTAGCCCTATATTTCGGCGAAGACCCTGTTCGTTGCCCATTTGAACAAGGTATTTTCTTTGAACCACAATTTAAGCTCTCGATCCGTTGTCTTTTACGGGTTTTCAAAAAAATTCTATCCTTTTTTTTTTTCGTTCTACAGTTGTGTCTACATTGCTCAACTTCGTGAGGATGTTTGTTAAAGCGCACAACGAAAACTGCAAACAAATTGAATACGAAAAGAAAATGGCAGAGAATGAAAAGTCAAAGGCGAACACTCCGAAAAAGGAGTCCGAAAAGTCAACGCAAAGTCCTTTCAAGAGCCGGAGTGGTTAAATGACTACTAGTTCTTGTATATACATGCCATTTTTTTTTACTTTTCAAAGCACACGAGATTCTCACGTGGAAAAACATCGTCGATGATTGTTACGTGTGTGGGAAAAAACAGAGGCAAATTTTGTACAGAGCGAAGAATTTTAGTTTTCCACGAGAAAAAGCAATTGAAGAAATGAAGATATTAATGGCAATTCGGTGAGCCTGAAAGCGCCTCGTCTCGGAAATTGTTGCGATATGAACCGCGGGGATCAGCAGGAATGTACTAACTTGTTTTATTTGAGTCATAGAATCTTAAGCCTTTTTTTATAGGTTTTAAAAAAGAAAATTTATATTGTTTGTTATGTATATTAGTGATGTAAATGTTCTAATGTAGTGTGTAACTAAACTAAGAGTACATATACGAGAGGTGGCCAATTTATTAGTCTAGTGGTTGACTTTGTTACGAGTTTGAGCTACATGGAAAACGATACATTGATTTAATAATTTGTTTAGTGTGATCGTAATTACGCAAATTATATTTGAATTCCTATATAATCAATGTTTTAAAAGACGTTACGCGACAGTCGAGCGGTTAGAGTTTCCAGGGTTTAAACGGAGATTAGGAGGATTATTATTTTTAAATTTTTAATATTTATTAATATTAAAATAATAAATTTAATTAATACATTAATATTAATATGATACAATTAAAAATCCATTTTTTACCTTGAAATGTCTGATTATATATTCAAAAAAACCCTGTCTAGGCGGTCGCTTTTCAAAATAGAGCCTGTAATCCTAGAATTCTGCTAATTTTTAACGATTGACAGATGTTAAATAAAACGTCAAAAAAATAAAAATATATATATATACTATGTACTCGATGAACAACGGTAAATGTGTATTGTATTTTTACGACTTCTAACATCAGTTGAGGAAATTAGAGAGCGGGGCCGGAAAACTGTAAATCACATCATGAAACTACAAGTTGTTGAGTTGGCTCGACAAACTTTCCGCCAAGAATTTATGAATCACGTGGTTGAATGTATCGTTTTCCAGTTTCGGGACTCCAAAATCGTTGAGATACGGGCTAACATGATAGTTTAACAGACTTTCCGTTTAGTACCGGAGAAATCGAGGTATTGTGGTGCCCCGAAACTCTTTGATCCATTCTTTTATGAAGTGAAGGAAACTGATCTGAATTCTATTATGGGATTGTTCATTGCATTTGAAGCAATGGTTGCAAATAACTAATGTTTTCAGAGACTCCTAATATGATTACCAAAGGCCTTTGTTATTACATGATAATATGATATCATCAGAAAATTGTTGATTTCTATCTTTTCCGGAGTGAGTTTGAGATTGTTTTTCTATCTTATTTTAAAAAATATGTAAGAAAAGATTATTTTTAAAAAATGGATGAAAATTTGTTTTGAGACAACAAAAGTCAACACCAATAACGTCGCTAGTTTACTTTTCAATTTTTTAAAAAAAAGATAAATGAATGAGTTCGGTTCGCAAGTCGAATTAGTATACAATGGTTCTTTAATATATGTTGTTAAACTCTTTCGTAGAAATGTTGGTTAATTACTTTAGTAGCATGTCAAAATCAATTCTCAATTTCTAACACGACAACATTATTTACATGTACATCACATGAAATTTATTTTGCACTTACATGTACATCACATGAAATTTATTTTGCACTCCCCCCGTCTACTAAATATTATCGTTTTAGAGGAATTTTGCTGTCTCTTTTTTATTGTATTTTGTATCTCCGATGTACTTTTTCCAGTGTTTTAAAAAGCGCTAGGCGGGAGCTAGGTGCAGGCGGGGCCTAGGCGGATTCAATTTTTTTATTTTTTTATTATTTTAATATTTAATAATACATAATAATTATTATAATATAAATAATAATAGTCTAATACAATAAAATGATAACATTAACAACCCAATTTAATATATAATAACATAAAAAACATAAAATAATAAAAAATCGGTGCAGTGTTCTTAAAAATCTCGCCAAGGCATCGATTTTTAAAACACTGCTTTTTTATGTTATTTTTTTTATTAAAATATTAATTTTTTTAATTAAAAATTCGGCACCTAGGCGCCGATTTTTCGATCCTCCGCCTAACACCGCCCGATTTTACAAAATCACGACGGTGTTCTTAAAAATCCCGCCTAGGCCCGATTTTTAAAACACTGACCTTTTCTCTAAGTTTTCCATTCCTACCCCTATTAATTTGTTCAACTTTCAAGGTAATCATAATTTAATGTTCAATAACAAGATGAGAAGACTATGAGAATCAATATTTGAACATATTAATGAAGTCTCGAAAATAGAGTATGACATTTATGAAACGGTAAATTAGTAAATCACTTCATTCGGTTAATTGTATCTTAAAAGCTGTGAATTAGTTAAAACCATGGTTTTGTAAAAACCGGACCAGCCGGTCAGACCGGGTCGGACCGGAACTGGCCACTGGTCCGGTCGGTTTTCACCCGGTTCAACGTCTGGTCAAAGACCGGTCGAACCCGATCGAACCGGGAACCGGTTGCTTCAACCGGCCGGTTCACTTATTCTTGTTCAAAATAATGTTTTTTAAATTTTTTGCAATAAGTAGGAATCGAACTCATGACTCTCAGCTTATTATTCATTATGCCTACCATTCAACTACAACACTTATTTGATACATATTTGTATTATATTTCTTTTATAATATCTATATAAAATTTTTACTTAGTTTTAAATTATCTATTTACTTTATTTATTTAGTGT
The DNA here is from genome assembly GCA_949673415.1 of Euphorbia schlechtendalii. Taxonomy (NCBI): domain Eukaryota; kingdom Viridiplantae; phylum Streptophyta; class Magnoliopsida; order Malpighiales; family Euphorbiaceae; genus Euphorbia; species Euphorbia schlechtendalii. The sequence continues at coordinate 3 of CATIWQ010163613.1, read as the reverse complement.
ATT